>WNWK01042804.1:0-15814 GCA_009830355.1 Cherax destructor | reverse complement strand
ACCACCACCACCACCACCACCACCACCACCACCCCACCACCACCACCACCACCACCCCCCCCCCACCCCACCACCACCCATCACCATCACCACCACCATCACCATCACCCACCACCACCACCACCACCACCACCACCACCACCCACCCCCCCCCACCACCACCACCACCACCATCACCACCACCACCACCACCATATCACCACCACCACCCCACCACCACCACCACCCCCAAACCCACCACCACCACCACCACCACCACCACCACCACCACCACCACCACCACCACCACCCCCACCACCACACCACCACCACCACCACCACCACCACCACCACACCACCACCCCACCACCACCCCACCCCCCACCACCACCTCCCCACCACCACCACCACCACCACCACCACCACCCCCCCCACCACCACCACCATCACCACCACCACCACCACCACCACCACCACCACCACCACCACCACCACCACCACCACCCCACCACCACCACCACCACCATCACCACCACCACCACCACCACCACCACCATCACCCCCCCCCCACCACCCCCCACCACCCCAACCCCCCCCCCACCATACCCCCACCACCACCCCACCACCACCCCCCCCACCCCCACCTTTCCCCCCACCACCCCCTACCCCCACCACCCCCCCACCCCCTCCCCTACCCCAAAACCCCAAAAAAGCTGTGGCGGGTATGGGCTCGGGTTTAAAAAAGATCACCTCATAAATTTTTTTTTGGGGGTTATATCATAAACTCGACACAAAAAAAATTTTTTTATAAAAAAAAAGTAATTTTTTAAAATGCAGTTAAAAAGACAAAAAAACAGATTATCCTCGTACCCCCTTTTCCCCTTATCCTCCCCGTCCATCCCCTCCATCCCCTCACACCCCCCCCGTATATCCTCCCCGCATGGGTTAATATATATAGTTTACCAGAGTTTGTTACAAGTTTGTGTTTGCTTGTTTATATGTCGGGGAAAAATTTTACACAAATGCAATATAATGGGGGTTTTTTTTTGATCTTTTGCCCTTTTGGGGAAAATGGGGTGTGGTCATATTGTAGGTTGTAATATTACATAAGAACATAAGAATGGAGGAACACTGCAAAAGGCCTTTGGGGCCCCAAAAAAGGGAGGTCCTTTAAAACCCCCACTCCTAAAAATTTCCCGATTTCCCCAACTAATTCAAACCCAGCCCCTTTCCCCCTATATTTTTGGGTTTTAATTTTTAAACCCAAAAAAGGGCCTACCCCCCTATCACCCTATTTTGGGGAAAATTTTTTCCCCGCATTAAACCCCCGTTCAAAAAACCCGTACTTGCCTATGCCCTTTTTTAAACCAAAAATTTTTCCCAATTTTAAAACCCTTTTTTTTTCCCTTTCTTGGTTCGATATCCTCAGTATTTTATTAATATCTCTTGTTTTCCATCATCCACTTGTACCTCGATGATATCTCCTTTCTACTTTTTCCCCCGAGAGTGGGGGATTCAATGCTTTTAAGTCTATCTTCATACGGAGATTTCATACTGTAAATCAAGTCATTCTTTTTGTATCCCTTTTCCCAAAGAATATATATCCATCCTGTAGTAAGGAGAAAAAAATGAGCTGCATAATTTAAAAGAGGTTCACTAGTGATGTATAGAGCTTTTAAAAAAAATTTTGGACTTCTGTTGCTTATACTTTTGAAATAAATCCTAGTAATCTGTTAGCCTTATTGGGAAACCCCTTTTTCATTGTTGTCTTTTGGGGGTTTTTTTTCTGCTTTTTATGACTCCCCGTCTTTTTCACATTCTGTATGATCAAGTCAATTCACCAAGGGTTTTTTTTAAAATTTTTGGGGTATTTTTTATTACCAACGACTAGCACCTTTTTCTTGTCCCCCATTGGGGAAAAACACCCGCCACTTTTTTGACCAAGACATTAATTTATCCAAATCCTCCTGGAGTTCACTAGTATCCTCCTCAGAATGAATTTATCCCTTTTTTTTTGTATCATCAGAAAACTTTATGTCACTTGCAATTTTTTTAAAAAGGTTAATTTTTTAAAAATTTTGAAAAAACAATGGGCCAAAACTGACCCCGTGGAACCCACTGGACAAATCCCCATTCAGTTTGACCCCATTAATGGAAACTTTTCTGCTTTCTATTGGTAACCATGCCTCTATCCTGCTAGAACTTCCTTTCCCAAAAGCTCCCCCCCCTTTTTTAAAAGTTCTTGTGGGGTTTATTAAAAAGGCCCCTTATTTAAATTGGGGAAATTTTATTTATCTTTTTTCTGTCTTCTGCCTTTAAATGTTTTTTTGAAAAACGCGAAAATTTTTCAGGCAGGAACGACCTTCGAAAACCCCCCGGGGGATTCTTTTAAACAAATTATGTTTTTTAAGGTGATTTTTGATAATACGCTATAATTGATTCTAATAATTTTGCCTACTATAGCGTGAGGCTTATTGGAGGGGAATTTGATGGAATGGACTTACCCCCCCATTTGAATATGGGGAAAACTTCTATCTTCCCATCTCTGGCACAACACCAGTTAGGGGTGGGGGGATTTAAAAACATTTTTGTTAATGGGTTTACCCAAATTCCATTTGCACCCTTTAAATACCCCCCCAAAAAACTCGGCCCGGGCCCCCGGGGGGTTTTTTTTTCAGTTTATCTTCGTTTTTTTTAAACCCTATCCCCCCTGACAGTAAAAGAATTTGAATTTTTTAGGAACTGAATAATTGGTTAATTTTGGGGAATTTTATTTTTTTTTATGTGGTGACAAAAATAGTCATTAAATAGAGAAAAATTTCCCCCCTTTTTATCCGTCAAGGGTTTATTCCAATTTTCGAGGTCCCCCTTTTTCCCCACCTTTTTTCTGTACATTAAAAAACCCCTTTTATTAGTCTTTGATTCAAGCCCAATCTATAGCCGTTTGCCTTTTTTTCCTTTTTTTTCTTTTTCAACTGAACATATTGGCAATTTTAAAATTTCCCCCTTTTTATGCCCTTTTAATTTTTTTCCCCTAATAGATGTTTTGCCTCCTGAACCATTTGGGATCGTTATTTTTGACCTAAATTTTTCTGGGGAATAAACATACTCTGTACGTTGTACATTATTAAGAAAAATCATAAACGCAGACCCCATCGTAATCGTTAGCTAGATTACCCCAGTCGAGATTAGACAGGTATTCCCTAAGTCCAATATAATCGGCAGAACGAAAATCGGGAACTTTACCGTATTATCCCTATTCTCTACTCCCAGGTAATATTAAAAGTAATGGATTTGTGATCACTAGCTCCAAGCTCTTCAGTGATCTCCAGATTATTTACAAGAGTTTCTTTATTTGACAAGACTAGGTCGAGCAAATTTTACCTCTGGTAGGCTCTGTCACCCCTGCTTCAAAAAACAGCCCTGAATATTCATAAAGTCACTGGACCCCAGATTACCGGTCAAAGAAGTCCAGTCAATTTGACTAAATTTAAAAATCCCCTACTATCACTACGTTATTGTGCCTAGCCCTAACAATTTCGTCCCAAAGAAGTCTCCCTCTATCGTGATCCAAGCCTGGAGGTCGGTATATTACACCTAGAATCAGTTTTTCTTGACCTTCTAGAAACTCTACCCAAACAGATTCTGTTAATGATCCATCTATTTTTATGCCTGTTTTTATGCAGCAATTTATATTTTCTCGTACATACAATGCAACTCCACCCCCTTTCCCATTATATCTGTCTACATGGAACAACTTAAACCCCTGAATATGACACTCAGCAATCATATCCCGACTCTTGGTATTATACCATGTTTCAGTTATTGCAATGACATCAAAGTTCCCAGCACATGCTACCAAACGTAATTCGTTAATTTTATTTCTGGCGCTTCGACAGTTAGTATAAAATACATTGATATGTATCTTCTTGTGAACCTTTTTCAGCTTTTGTTTTACACAATTTCTGTTACTATCATTACTGTTATTGTTAAGATTTATGATATCAATATTTTGGCCCTCATTATTTACCATTCCTAAACCCATACCTCTAACTAATCCTAGTTTAAAGCCCTAACAACATCCTCAACTGAGCTAGCGAGAATTTGAAGTAAATAACTCATTGCCCTTCCTAGATGTTTTTATTATTAAAGGTAACATTGATTTTAAATTTAAAATTTACAGAAAACCTACAAATAATTGTTCTATGTACACTATTACTCTTCACATCAAGATAGAGTTAAAGTGTCGGTTTTCTCTTCTATGTTTTTGAGAGCTTTGCGCATTTGTAGTCCAGAGTTCATAGATGAAGAAATCTCTAAAATTTATGAAATAGCTAATGATTTAAAATACCCAAGAAACATAATTGATAAATCTTTTAAAATAGCTAGAAATACTTTTTACAATCCAAAAAGGGACAACCAACCTTATTCAACCAAAAATATGTTGGTTCTCCCCTTACCATGAAAACTTGGTTGATATGCCTTCTTTTCTTAAGAATTTTAATATCAAAGTTGTATTTAAAAATCTTGATACAGTAAAAAGACTTTTGATAAAAAATTCCCCCCAAAATGCTGACGGATGTGTCTATAAGATTCCCTGTAAAATATGCGATAAAGTTTATTATGGTCAAACTGGTAAAAGTCTTGAACTAAGATTAAAACAACATAAATATAGCATTAGAACTGGACAAGATTCTAATGCTCTATTTATTCATGTGAGAGACTTTAACCATCCAATTGATTTTCAAAATGCTGAGAAGGTTGTATCAAGCAAGTCCATGGTTGAGAGGAATATAATAGAATCATGTTTCATTAAAAGCAGTTTTGAAAATAATATGAATATTTCTTTTGGTTTATATAAATTGGATTCATTTATAATTAATAAAATTTGGGAAGAATTTAATGATAAATTGACTAATCTTAATTCTTGGGAAGAGTTTCAGGTCCTTTCTTATGTTCCTCTTCACAGAGTCGTGAGATGTTACGCTACTGTGAGATGTTGTCTTTGTTAGTGTGATGTGACTGTGAGGTGTATTCTGCCTCTTTATGCCTTCTTCTCACGTTTCCTTTATAGTTCCTTGATAATGTGAGTAGTCACGAAAGCGCTTGGAATTCTTCTATTTTTTCATAGTGGTTGTCTTGCATACAATAACATATATATAAACACAATTTCCAAAGGTTACATACAATACCTAATATCGTAACTCCTATATCACTCACATATGTGCACACATTCTCATGCACATATGTGCACACATACTGTGCACATATCTATGCTCTCTCACACAGGTGTTAAAATTGAATGAAGGGAATACAAATACAAATAAATCCTCAGTACATATTTTAATATAATTCTGAATCAGCGGATGGCGGAAGCTGTTATATAGTATTTCGTTGATATTCATAATGAAGACATACTGAAGACATAAAAGTAACAACTGAGAGAATCTTGTACGAGATGAGCAAAAAAAATTTTAAATTATCTTATGGAAGGTGAGAAGTAACCGAAATAATTATTAAATAATTAGTCTCTCTTACTTTTTTCATTTCATTTCTCTGATCTTCACTATACACGGACAAATATTACCAATTATAAACACAAGAAAACTAGAGTGTGTAAGAGTGTGTGTCTCACACCCATATAGTCACTCTCCTTGTTATGCTAGCACCTTGGATCAACCAGTGAGTGGAGCTCCTTGTTATGCTAGCACCTTGGATCAACCAGTGAGTGGAGCTCCTTGTTATGCTAGCACCTTGATCAACAGTGAGTGGAGCTCCTTGTTTGCTAGCACCTTGGATCAACCAGTGAGTGAAGCTGCTTGTTATGCTAGCACCTTGGATCAACCAGTGAGTGGAGCTCCTTGTTATGCTAGCACCTTGGATCAAGCAGTGAGTGGAGCTCCTTGTTATGCTAGCACCTTGGATCAAGCAGTGAGTGGAGCTCCTTGTTATGCTAGCACCTTGGATCAACCAGTGAGTGGAGCTCCTTGTTATGCTAGCACCTTGGATCAACCAGTGAGTGGAGCTCCTTGTTATGCTAGCACCTTGGATCAACCAGTGAGTGGAGCTCCTTGTTATGCTAGCACCTTGGATCAACCAGTGAGTGGAGCTCCTTGTTATGCTAGCACCTTGGATCAACCAGCCAATCACAAGGAAACCCACCAAAGTTGTGAAGCGATGTTAGTCACTTGTGAATCAACTTTGGTAGACTTACTCCAAGTCTGGTCGAAGACAGTTCTCACCTGTCTCTTGCTTGCAATTTGTCTTTCTGTACATATCCTGTGTAAATATTGTACATAGTATTGTTTACTGTTTGATGAAGGAAATATGTGAGTATTAAACCATACCACGGGCGGGTTTGAACCGGCGGTTAGACAGTCGTAAAATTCCAGACCGACGCGTCAGCCACTGGACCAGCTGGCTAGAGTGTCATTACGATTCCATGAGTCATGTGAGTATTTACTCTCCGCTGCCTTTTGCTCGTCCCTCGTTTCTACCTCGTCCCTCGTTTCTACCTCGTCCGTCTCTACCTCGTCCCTCGTTTCTACCTCGTCCCTCGTTTCTACCTCGTCCCTCGTTTCTACCTCGTCCCCCGTTTCTACCTCGTGCAACCAGGTGTGCAGTCCAGTGGAATGTTTGAAATAGTTTTGGATGTAAATGTCGTAATTTGTGTTATAACCTGTTAATACCAAGTGTTATCCTGTTCAAACCTTCAACATTAGTATTTAATTGCATTATAAACTTAAGCCACACTCTGCACTAATCTTTTTTGCGATCGTTGACGTACAGTCTTGGAAGGTTAATTATTCAGTAAGGGGATCAGTGAACCAACTGTATGTTATTTGTGTTGCTTTCATTATTGTATTGACGTTATTATAAGGCCATTGTTCACTATTTAAATAAATATAGTAACAGTATTTGTTTAATATGTAAGAAAGAGCAAGGTGTCGTACTGGTGTAGTTATGTTTAGTGTGTATGAAAGAGCAAGGTGTCGTACTGGTGTAGTTATGTTTAGTGTGTATGAAAGAGCAAGGTGTCGTACTGGTGTAGTTATGTTTAATGTTAAAAGCAGGTGTCGACTGGTGTAGTTATGTTTAATGTAGAAAAAGCAATGTCGTACTGGTAGTTATGTTAATGTGTAGAAAGCAAGGTGTCGTACGTGTGTTATATTTAATGTAAGAAAGAACAAGGTGTCGTACTTGTGTTATGTTTAATGTAAGAAAGAGCAAGGTGTCGTACTGGTTTAGTTATGTTTAATGTGTAGAAAGAGCAATGTCGACTGGTGTAGTTATGTTTAATGTAGAGGCAAGGTGTCACTGGTTTAGTTATGTTTAGTAAGACAATGTCGTATGGTGTAGTTATGTTTAATGTGTAAGAAACAAGGTTCTACTGGTTTATATGTATAAGTGAAAGAGCAAGGTGTCGTACTGGTGTAGTTATGTTTAATGTGTAAGAAAGAGCAAGGTGTCGTACTGGTGTAGTTATATTTAATGTGTAAGAAAGAGCAAGGTGTCGTACTGGTGTAGTTATGTTTAATGTGTAAGAAAGAGCAAGGTGTCGTACTGGTGTAGTTATGGAGATGTTCAAACATTTGTATTTTTCAGGTATTTAAGAAGCAGAAAGGTGGAACACAGTGTCGTCATAATTAATAACTTGAAGATTAGAGGCAGTAGAAGAAGACGAGGCAGTAGAAGAAGACGAGGCAGTGAAGAAGACGAGGCAGTAGAAGAAGACGAGGCAGTAGAAGAAGACGAGGCAGTAGAAGAAGACGAGGCAGTAGAAGAAGACGAGGCAGTAGAAGAAGACGAGGCAGTAGAAGAAGACGAGGCAGTAGAAGAAGACAGTAGGAAGCGAGACAGTGAAGAAGACGAGGCAGTGAAGAAGACGAGGCTGAGAGAGGCTAGAAAACGAGGCGAGAAGACGAGGCAGTGGAAGAAGACGAGGCAGTGGAAGAGGACGAGGCAGTGGAAGAAGACGAGGCAGTGGAAGAGGACGAGGCAGTGGAAGAGGACGAGGCAGTGGAAGAAGACGAGGCAGTGGAAGAGGACGAGGCAGTGGAAGAAGACGAGGCAGCAAAAAGTATAAATATGATTGATTTAATTTAAAGATCAGACTTATCTACATAAGACGTAGGACTCCGGGAGAGTAGTGGACGGACTTACGTAGGACTCCGGGAGAGTAGTGGACGGACTTACGTAGGACCCCGGGAGAGTAGTGGACGGACTTACGTAGGACTCCGGGAGAGTAGTGGACGGACTTACGTAGGACTCCGGGAGAGTAGTGGACGGACTTACGTAGGACTCCGGGAGAGTAGTGGACGGACTTACGTAGGACTCCGGGAGAGTAGTGGACGGACTTACGTAGGACTCCGGGAGAGTAGTGGACGGACTTACGTAGGACTCCGGGAGAGTAGTGGACGGACTTACATGACTTAAAATTGACTTCCCAACCATTAAGTCAACACTGATCAGTAGGCCTACTCCACTGCGCCTTATTCATGTGTTTTAACATATATGAACACCTGCCTCCAGGCCAACACATACATCCAACTTCTAAAATCATGTCGCTAACTTTTGGCGACAATAAGAAAAACAATGAATTTGGCGTCTAGATTTATAGATTAGTAGAGTATAATGATATAAATAAGTCATTGTGAGGTGGGACTGTCTACAACGACCAGTCATTGTGAGGAGGGACTGTTGATGTTGATCACTGGTCTAGATGTTGATCACTGGTCTTGATGTTGATCACTGGTCTTGATGTTGATCACTGGTGTTGATGTTGATCACTGGTCTTGATGTTGATCACTGGTCTTGATGTTGATCACTGGTCTTGATGTTGATCACTGGTGTTGATGTTGATCACTGGTCTTGATGTTGATCACTGGTCTCGATGTTGATCACTGGTCTTGATGTTGATCACTGGTCTTGATGTTGATCACTGGTCTTGATGTTGATCACTGGTCTTGATGTTGATCACTGGTCTTGATGTTGATCACTGGTCTTGATGTTGATCACTGGTCTTGATGTTGATCACTGGTCTTGATGTTGATCACTGGTCTTGATGTTGATCACTGGTCTTGATGTTGATCACTGGTCTTGATGTTGATCAATGGTCTTGATGTTGATCACTGGTCTTGATGTTGATCACTGGTCTTGATGTTGATCACTGGTCTTGATGTTGATCACATGGTCTTGATGTTGATCGCTGGTCTTGATGTTGATCACTGGTGCTTGATGTTGATCACTGGTCTTGATGTTGATCACTGGTCTTGATGTTGATCACTGTTCTTGATGTTGATCACTGGTCTTGATGTTGATCACTGGTCTTGATGTTGATCACTGGTGCTTGATGTTGATCACTGGTCTTGATGTTGATCACTGGTCTCAGTTGATCACTGGTTTTGATGTATGATCACTGTCTGCATTTGACCTGCTTGTATGTTGAAACTGTCCTGATTTGATCACTGGTTTGATTATGTATCACAGTCTTGCATGTTTGACATGTGTCTTGTATACATGTCTCCTGCTTCTGACGCTGTCTTGATTTGATCACAAACCTCTCTGACTTCTGATCCGTTGATGTATACAAGCTCTCTGACTTTGACAGCTGTTGTTATGTATCACAAACCTCTCCTGCTTCTGACGCCGCTGTATTACTGGTCACTAATAATGTCGATATTACAGAGGAGCATCAGATTATCATCACTAAATATAACAATTACCGAACAATAATATGTAATATATATGTGCAATTTAAACCTTGCATTGCGCAATGAAAATGTGAAGCTTCCTGAATCATGTATACACGCCAAGATTATTTATTTATTGTAAACAAACGATATATTGCAGGAATTTGGAGACAAGTGTCACCTATACTTCCTTCAAACATTGAAGAGACAATCTACTTTTGAACCCAATATAATAAGAATATTTACATGTTTTGTAAGTATAATTCTTATTTGCTTCAGTATTTGTTGATAGTCATTGTTAGGCAGGAATCTGTGTTCAACTATTATTTTGGAGAATGGACACTGACCAGATTGGAGGGAGTTGCCATATATTTCATAGCCCTGGACGGGTTTACCATGTCATATTTCATCACCTTGGACGGGTTTACCTGTCATATTTCATCACACTGGACTGGTTTACCTGTCATATTTCATCGTCCTGGACGGGTTTCCCTGTCATATTTTAACACACTGGTCAGGTTTCCCTGTCATATTTCATCACCCTGGACAGATTTCCCTGTCATATTTCATCACCATGCACAGTTTCCCTGTCCTGTCATATTTCATAACCCTGGACGGGTTTCAGTGCTACATTTCATCGTCTTGGACAGGTTTCCCTGTCATATTTCATCACCCATGACGGGTTTCCCTGCCATATTTCATCGTCCTGGACAAGTTTCCCTGCTATATTATATCGTCCTGGACGGGTTTCCCTGTCATATTATATCGTCCTGGACGGGTTTCCCTGTCATATTTCATCGTCCTGGACAGGTTTCCCTGTCATATTATATCGTCCTGGACTGGTTTCCCTGTCACATTATATCGTCCTGGACAGGTTTTCCTGTCACATTATATCGTCCTGGACAGGTTTCCCTGTAATATTTCATCGTCCTGGACAGGTTTCCCTGTCATATTTCATCACCCTGGACAGGTTACCCTGTCATATTTCATCGTCCTGGACGGGTTTCCTGTCATATTTCATCACCCTGGACAGGTTTCCCTGTCATATTTCATCTTCCTGGACAGGTTTCCCTGTCATATTTCATCACCCTGGACAGGTTTCCCTGTCATATTTCATCGCCCTGGACAGGTTTCCTGTCATATTTCATCACCCTGGACAGGTTTCCCTGTCATATTTCATCACCCTGGACAGGTTTCCCTGTCATTTTCATCGTCCTGGACGGTTTCCTCTCATATTTATCTCCCTGGACAGGTTTCCTTGTCATATTTCATCGTCCTGGACAGGTTTCCCTGTCATATTTCATCGTCCTGGACAGGTTTCCTTCATATTTCATCACCCTGGACAGGTTTCCTGTCATATTTCATCGTCCTGGACAGGTTTCCCTGTCATATTTCATCGTCCTGGACAGGTTTCCCTGTCATATTTCATCACCCTGGACAGGTTTCCCTGTCATATTTCATCCCCTGGACAGGTTTCCCTGTCATATTTCATCACCTGGACAGGTTTCCTGTCATATTTCATCGTCCTGGACAGGTTTCTCTGTCATATTTCATTGTCCTGGACAGGTTTCCTGTCATATTTCATCACCCTGGACAGGTTTCCATGTCATATTTCACGCCCTGGACAGGTTTCTCTCTCATATTTTCCATTCGTCCTGGACAGGTTTCTCTGTCATATTTCATCGTCCTGGACGTGTTTCCCTGTCATATTTCATCGTCCTGGACAGGTTTTCCTGTCATATTTCATCACCCTGGACAGGTTTCCCTGTCATATTTCATCACCCTGGACAGGTTTCCTGTCATATTTCATCGTCCTGGACAGGTTTCTCTGTCATATTTCATCGTCCTGGACAGGTTTCCTGTCATATTTCATCGTCCTGGACAGGTTTCCCTCTCATATTTCATCACCCTGGACAGGTTTCTTGTCATATTTCATCACCCTGGACGGGTTTCCTGTCATATTTCATCCCTGGACAGGTTTCCCTTTCATATTTCATCGTCCCTGGACGGGTTTCCATGTCATATACATCGCCCTGGACAGGTTTCCTGTCATATTTCATCACCCTGGACGGTTTCCTGTCATATTTACATCACTTTGGACAGGTTTCTCTGTCATATTTCATCGTCCTGGACAGGTTTCCCTGTTCATATTTCATCACCCTGGACAGGTTTCCTGTCATATTTCATCGTCCTGGACAGGTTTCCCTGTCATATTTCATCACCCTGGACAGGTTTCCTGTCACATTTCATCACCCTGGACGGTTTTCTGTCATATTTCATCACCTGGACAGGTTTCCTTCATATTTCATCACCCTGGACAGGTTTCCCTGTCATATTTCATCGTTCTGGATAGGTTTTCTGTCATATTTCATCGTCCTGGACAGGTTTTCCTGTCATATTTCATCGTCCTGGACAGGTTTCCTGTCATATTTATCGTCCTGGACGGTTTCCTGTCACATTTCATCGTCCTGGACGGTTTCCCTTCATATTTCATCGTCTTGACAGGTTTCCTGTCATATTTCATCACCTGACAGGTTTCCTGTCATATTTCATCGTCTTGACAGGTTTCCTGTCATATTTATCACCCTGGACAGGTTTCCCTGTCATATTTCATCACCTGGACAGGTTTCCTGTCATATTTCATCATCCTTGACGGTTTCCTGTCATATTTCATCCCTGGACAGGTTTCCTGTCATATTTCATCATCCTGGACAGGTTTCCTGTCATATTTCATCGCTCTGGACAGGTTTCCTGTCATATTTCATCGCCCTGGACGGTTTCCCTGTCATATTATCAGTCGTCATGGACAGGTTTCCTGTCATATTCCATCGTCTGGACAGATTTCTGTCATTTCATATCCCTGACAGGTTTCCCTGTCATAATTCATCAATCCTGATGGTTCCTGTCATATTTCGATCCTGACAGTTTCTTAATATTTATACTCTGACGGATTTCCTAGTCATACACATGACAGTTTCCTCATATTAATCCCTGGACAGATTTCATGTCATATTATCGCCTGACGGTTGCCCATTGCTAACTAATGCATACTAAGATCCATTGATAAGAAACATCAATATGAAAACCAATATAGACAGGGCCTAATTTATTAAACACTATGCATCAGTTCTCCCAAACTAATAAGAAAGGCCAAGCAATTGTACTACTCCAGCAGATTCACCGAAACAAGAAAAGATATAAAAAAGACCTGGAAAACACTCTCTCACATTCTGGGCCACAAACTAAAAAAACTATGGATATTGTCCTAACTAAACCGACTGAAACACAACTACAGCCTATTGATACAGCTAACAAGTTTTAATGACTTCTCAGCCATAGGATGAAATCTCGCCAGTAAAATCACAGGTACCAACGCCCGAGCAAATGATTACTTAGATGGGAGTTTCCCAACCTCCTTCTATCTTGTACCTACCGAACCCACTGAAGTCACCATGATTATAAAGTCATAAGAATAAATCAGGGAGTGTCTCAAGTCCCACCACTATTGTACAAGCGAGCTGCTTATGTCCTTTCGCCTGCAATTTCACTATTTTTAACAAATCACTAGAAACTAGCACTTTTCCGACACCCCTCAAGACAGCAAGGGTTACACCAATTCTCAAAGGTGGTGACCCCACAGATGTTAATAACTACATGACAATCTCAAACTTACCGTTGCTATCCAAAATCTTAGAGAAACTAGTGCACAAGAGATTATATTCGTTTATTACAGTACAAAGCATACTCAACTCCTGCCAATTTGGCTTTAGAAAAAACAAAAGCACAAACAATGCAATTGTAAAAATGCTGGACCTACTTTACACAGCACTGGAAAATAAAGAATATTTTCCTACTCCAAAAACTTCACCATTACCATTACTATTTTCCGGTCCTGAGCATTTTGAATAAAAGATTCTCTACTGTACCTTCATACTTTAGTATAATCACCTTTTTTCCTCCATGAAGGTCATTGTCTCCACAGATGCCTCAATATAAAACCCACCTTCTTTCCCCTTTTAAGTTCTGTGGTTCATCTCGTCTTTCAGAACCCCATCCGAAGACAAGTTCATTCCCAATTATCTAAACGTATTTACTTCCTCCATAACCCCCCCCTCCCCACTCAGTCAGATAATACCGTCTTAAGAGATACATCTCCTGTTTTGAAAGTTTTCATTATGCAAGCTGTCATTATTCTGTTGTTTGCTATATTTGTTTTATTGTGATCTCTAACATTATTTATCTTAAGTTTGTTCTTGTCTCTCATATTCTAAGAGATGTTATGTCTATATTCTGTATTTTGATCTTGCTTTGAGTTCTTCATTTTTTCTGTATCTAAGTAACTGCAAGTGTAAGACTTTTTGTAAAGTGATTGTTATTTTCTGTATCATCTACGGAGGCAACTTTCATACTTATTTTGGTATCGCCTGGAAAGGATAATACGAAACTGTGATTAGTATAATTTTTGTCTCTTTTAGAATGAGAAGCAGCTAAGGTGCTAGGATTGTGCTTTGACGACCAGAATATTTGTTTCTTGCTGAGACAAGACTGTCTTATTTATGTTCTGTTTGTTAGAAAACTAAAAATCTATTTTCTTAGTTTTCCTGTTATATTGTTATCACTCACTGGTCGTATATATCAAATACTTTTGCAAAACTGTGTAAACTATATCTGCATTTTCTTCCAAAGACTCAGTAATTTTACCTTAATCATCTGAAAGTTGTGCCAATTAAAATCTTCCTGAAGTTTATGTTTACTTGGGTTGTGTTGGTGAAGCTATTCAGAAAAACAGTAAGTTGGCATTACAGTTCACTTTCATAAACCTTAATGAGGTGTTAATCACACCTCTGCTTCTACTTGTGAAGTTGGTCAACGTCTATACTGGAATATCACCTGAATGGAAGCTCTTCCTTCAAAGAACACTGGGTGCTCCTGTTAATGGTTCTTTGCATTTTATTTTACAAATATCCACTTCAGGAATCAGGCGCAGGCCAGGCTTGTCTGGTGCTTTAAAGGGAACCAGGCTGTTGAAGCTGGTGAATCACTAACTCAAATATCCATTAATATCCATTCAAGAGAAACTGTCTAGTTTCCTCTGAAAACTTCTAGACTTGTCCAGCAGTGTTTCTGATACTTTCTGGCAAGATATTTATTGCGCCCACTGTGCGCCTACGCTCACTCGGTACATTCAACACATTCTCCCATCTCTCTCATTCCTGTATGTTATAACAGATTTGGGACTAAGTCCTCAAGTATATATTATCTAGTATCACTTCGCCGCTTCCTCAGTACACGTTTAGGCTGTAAATGATCTCAGTATCTGTTCCAACTCTGGTATTTATTCTGCCCTGAAAGGAGCTGTCAACACTGAGCAATACTTTAAGCAAAGGAGCACAAGGGATTGGAATAGCATCACCAATGGATATATTTCCTTGTTTTGAAAGATCTCTATTAATTCCGTCATTTTCCTGACACTCGTGATATTTGCTTTATTATGTTTTTGAAAGGTCAGATGACATCATACCCAAATCTATGACATATTCCTTTCGTTCTGTTTAGTGTTCCTCCTGTGCTTATATCACTCTCCCATTTGAGTTCTTTATTCTTTTACATCTAAGCAGTTAGAACTGTCACCATTAAAGTTATTTTCCAGTGAAAACTGGAGAACTTTCTTATATCTTGTTAATTTTTTTCATATCTTCTACACAGATGAGTTTTCACCCTTTTATTGGTATCATCGACTAAAGATATAAAACTGTGTCAGTGGTTTATGTATGTCTTCTAAGTTCTGTTTTTGTATATTATCTTCTTGTAGGTTTTTCTCACTGTCACTACAAATCTTACTAAATGTCTAGAAAATAAATGGGTTTTAAAAAAATGTTATTATAAGTTTTCTAACCTGCACAAACTGTATCTGTAAACAACAAGAACATTTCGCCCCTCCATGGACGTTGTGTCCAGTTTAATATCACATACTACAAGCCCCTCCCAAGAAGCTCAACATTAGTAATACCTTCCTTATATCACTTAAAAATCTCTTGAAGAAAGTTCTCACTTAAGTAATAATAATTTATCACAAGTTATATACACTGATGGATCTAAGCAGCAGTCTACTGGCAGTGCTGCATCTGTTATTGTTGTCACTT
>WNWK01042803.1:0-15814 GCA_009830355.1 Cherax destructor | reverse complement strand
AGACGGGGAAGTAACCCCAGATAGGGTTTTTGATCCCTGAAGTCCTTATGGAGGATTCACCTTCCAAACACTAAGCCCTCCCTCACTCCTCCTCCCTATCTTCCAGATGCCAGCAAGTATCTTCAATAAAGGTAAGTAAATGTTATTTTAAATGTTTATTTAAATATTTATTTATAAATTTAATATTGTATGTAGTATTTGTGTGTGTTTTCTGTATGTAAAACTATAGTTATTCGCTATAAATTGTATTTTGTAAATATTTTTGGGTGTCTGGAACGGATTAATTGTACAGTGGACCCTAGGTTTTCGTTGAAAATTCTTTCCAGAATGCTGTTTGAGTTCGTTACAGACGATTCGTTCCCATAAGGACAAATGTAAATTAGATTAGTCATTTCAGACCCCAAAAATACACTTACAAAAGCACTTACGAAAATACACTTACATAATTGTTCGAGTTTGGAGGTGAATGAAACCGAGGGTCCACTGTATTTACATTATTTCTTATGGGAAATATTGGTTCAACTTTCGGCCAGTTCAAGTTGAGGCCTAGCTCCTGGAACGGATTATGGCCAATACTGGGGTCCACTGTACTCTATTGAGGATGCATGTAGAACCTGTAATTCCAAGACTGGTCAATGTCAAACAGTATAACAAATTTTAATGGAGGATGCCCACTTACACACCCAATCCTTGGAGAATGAGGTAGTACAATGAGGAATTGGACATTTCACAGTAGTCCTCTACAGCTGCTAAAGAAGCAAATTGTTTAGTGTTCAGCTGGTTCTCCCGACTATCAATCAGATTTTGTAACCAGCGTTTTGATAATCCATGTTGTTTTACACCCTTTAGGGAAGGAACACAAAGGTAAAAATTTACATCAAATGTTTCATATAAACTCTAAAAACAAAGGAACTTCAGCAATAAACAATCAAAGAATGTACAGTACCTGCATACATAAAACATGAAATACAGTAGACAGCCATAAGTTGTGTGCTCATAGCTTGCATTTTCAATATTCTGTGATTTAAATTTAGTTTTTCATTCTGAACAGAAAACTGCCATTTCCATTAAGGCATGGTAGAGAGAGATTCAATTACATTAATGGTACACATTTCGTTATGGAGCACCGCAGTAGGCAGGCAGGCTGGATACTCCCACTATGAACTGGGCAAGTACATACATTATTGTAGCCCTGTAAGGGGAAAGGGGGTGAAGGAGTGCGAGGATGTAAACCACCAACCTCCTAAGCGGGTCATTGTACAGTGGAATCCCGAGTTTTGTCCGCCCTGAGTATCAGTCACTTGAGTTTAGATCCGTTTTTCAGCTAAATTTTGTCCCAAGTTTTGCACTGTGCCTCACGTTTTGTCTTGCGAACCAGACCTGTCTGCCTGTGCGCCTCACCGCGCAGGCGTCGTGAGTCAGTTTGGCTTTGTTTATCTTTGAGTGAACATTACCCTGCATGCTCATCCAAACATTTCACAATTAATTCATTGTGTTTGGTGCTTGTTTATTGAGTGCACTGTGAAATAAGTCACCATAGGCCCAAAAAACTCCTAGTGGCATTTTGGTAAAGAAAGTGAGAAACACCATAGAAGTGAAGAAAGAAATAGTACAAAAATACGAGTGGTGTGCGGTTGTGGAGCTTGCAAGATGTATGGCAAAGCAAATCAACAACGCTCTATCCTGGTGAAGAAAAAGAAATCAAGGAAGCTGAAGTTGCGAAAGTGTAGACATGTTAACCAAAATAGATCACAAACAATGAAGAGGTTGAGAAGTTGTTGCTGGTGTGGATCAACAATAAACAGATAGAGAGGTGATAGTGTTTCGGAGTCGCTCATTTGTGAAAAGCAAGGCAGTTGCATGATGATCTCATGAAGAAAATGCCTGCAACAAGTGCTGATAGTGAATTTAAGGCCAGCAGATGCTGGTTTGACAGATTTAAGAAGCATAGTAGGCATACACAGTGTGGTAAGGCATGGTGAGGCTGCAAGTTCAAACAAAGCGTGCGGCTGAAAAATTTGTGCAGGAATTTAAAGTACGTAGAGACTGAAAATTCAAACCCCAACAAGTGTCTTTTGGAAGAAAATGCCAAAGAGGACCTACATCATACAGGAGGAAAGACACTGCCAGAACACAAACCTATGAGAGACAGGCTAATTCTTTTGTTCTGTCTCATGTAGTGGGATTTTAAAGTGAAGCCTTTACTGGTTATCCTCAGAAAATCCAGTGTTCAGAAAAAACAATGTCTATCAAGAATAAATTATGTGTTTGTCAGGAAAGCTAATAATAGGCATGGGTCATGAGGCAAATTTTCAAAGAGTGGGTCCATGAAGTGTTTGGCCCCAGTGTGAAAAAAAACCTCCTGGAAAATAATTTGCCACTCCAGTGTCTCCTGTAATGGATAATGCTCTGCTATCCTCAAACTTGGTAGACCTATTGTCTAGGATTTCAGTTTTATAACAGTGAAGTTCTTGCCTCCTAACATCACTCCTCTCATCCAGCCCATGGACCAGCAGGTCATTTCTACTTCAAAACTCTCACACCAAAGCAGTGTTTCAAAAGTGCTTCAATGTGACCTCGGACACTCAGTTGACCCTAAAGAGTTCTGGAGGAATCGCTTCACTATCCTCCACTGCATAAGCCTTATAGGTAAGGCTTGGGAGGAGTGACTTCCAGGACTTTGAACTCTGCTTGGAGACAATTGTGGCCAGAATGTGTTGTCCAGAGGGATTTTGAAGGGTTTGAGGCTGACCTGACCCCTGCCACCCTCTGCCTGTTGTGGACTGTGTTGGTCAGGCATTGGGAAAGTCCCTGGGGTTGGAGGTGAGTGGAGAGGATGTGGAAGAGTTTGTGGAGGACCACAGGGAAGAGCTAACCACCGAATAGCTGCAAGAGCTTCATCTGGAACAGCATAAGACCACAGTTGAGGAAATTGTTTCAGAGGAGGAGGAAGAAGTGAAGGGAGGTGCCTTCTTCAGTGATTAAGGACATGTGGAATGTGGAATAGGTTGCAAAGTTTTGTGGAAAAATATCACACTGAGCAAGCTGAAACAAGCCATATCTGCAACATGTCCAGTGACAAAACCATGTCCCATTTTAGGGACATCTTAACCCTTCGGGGTCGGTGCCGTACTAGTACGCGTAAATTATAGCGGCCTCAAATTAAGCGGGAAACTGGCTGGTAGGCTTAGAGGTGAGAGAATGGGTCTGCGTGGTCAGTGTGCGCAATAGGAAAAAATTGGGCACCCAGTGGTGCATTGTGAAACACCATTTCAGTACACCTAGTCTACTATGCCTCGCAGCAAGAAACACCTTACTCTCGTCAGGTGGGACCTTTTGTTCCCTAGTAACAGTTCTAATACTGATGGGGGTGTCAGTGAAGTGACTTACAAGGTTTTGAGGAGGTTGTGACCGAAACTAATGACCATAATACCGGTAATAGTAGAAAAACCCAGACGACCACAACCTTCCACTTCTTGGTGCTGTGGCGTCTTGTTCACGTTCAGTTGTACCAGAACAAAGGAGGAAACTCTTATTTACCAATATCCAGGACTCAGATGTGAGCAATGGTGATGATAGTGATAGTGAATATGAAATCCAACTCTTCAAAACAGTTCAGTAGCGAGAGTGAAGTGGAATATTCGCTAGTGAAGCGTCAGTATACGGCCGGTATGTATAATGCGCTCTGGTAGTGCCATATGCTGTTCCAAGGGTTAGAGTACATCCCATGGGCGTTATAGCAGGAACAGATAGTGAAAACAAGATGATAGTGTTGCAATTGGGATGAGAAATGTGGATGTGGCAGGAGATGGTAGTGGTTATAGGTGGTGCCAGCCGTGAGGCACCAGCAGTGGGCCATGCTGTACCCACGCCGCTGAGTCAGCTCCAGCTACAACAAAGCCACCTCACCCACCCACCCACCCCCACAACCAC
Organism: Cherax destructor; assembly: GCA_009830355.1. Classification (NCBI taxonomy): domain Eukaryota; kingdom Metazoa; phylum Arthropoda; class Malacostraca; order Decapoda; family Parastacidae; genus Cherax; species Cherax destructor. Next base: position 11,881 of record WNWK01042803.1, on the reverse strand, counting down.
AACCTCCACTCCCACAACCACCTGTCAATATCCAGTACCCACCAGCAGACTGCACCTGGGATTGGCAGGAAGCTGACAATTTTCTTCCCCATCCCCATCAGTTTGATGAAATCGAGTGGAATATGCCCATCTTGTACACTTGGGAACAATGCCACTGAACTGGAATGTTTTGAGTTATTCTTTGACGAAGCCCTGATGGAAATTATTGTCAGGAAAGCAACAGATACTACGATTACACCATGGCAAACACAATTATTTCACCAAGATATCGTCTACACCAGTGGAAGGAGACAACTGTGGCTGAGATGTATCTTTTTTTTTGCCACAATAATGCTTATGCCACATGTGTATAAGCACCATGTCAAATCATGCTGGTCGACAGACCGCCGTTGCAACCCCAGCTTTCAGCGATATTATACCAGTGAATCGATTTGTGCTACTGTTACGTATGCTACACTTCTCAGACAAAACCAGGCCTGACAGAAACGACAGGTTATATAAGATTAGGAATGTGTTTCTGTATCTGAAGAGAAATTCAATATGTATTTTTATCCCTTCAGGAAGCTTGATATTGAAGAGTCTTTGATTCTGTTCAAAGGTAGACTGTCGTTCAAGCAGCATATACAAACAGAGGAAACGCTTTGGTATAAAGTTGTTTGTGCTTTGTGATTGCTACAGTGGTCTTGTATTGGATATTATTGTGTACACTGGAAGTAATACATTGAAAGATACCAGGAAGTTACTGGGTATCTCTGGTGATGTAGTTAGAACAATGATGGAACCATATCTTGGTAGGGGCATATACAGTGGACCCCGACTTTGAACATTCTTCATTCCAGAATGCTGTTCAAGTGCTGTTACCAAACGAATTTATTCCCATGAGGAATGATGAAAATTAGATTAGTCCATTTCAGCCCCCCAAAAATACACTTATAAAAGCACTTACAATAATAAACTTACATAAAGGGCGAGTTTGGAGTGTTCAAATAGCAGGTCAACTGTATTATATACTACTGATAACTGGTACACAAGCCCCTCCTCAGTGATTTTTTGCAGTTGAACATGACAGATGTGTGTCGGTACAGTGCGTGGAAATCGTAAGCATATGCCTAGGTTCGATGCAGGCACTCGTAGAGGTCAGTTGCAGGCGTTTGCTGCCAATGACATCATGGCATTTCGGTGGGATGGCAAACGAGATGTCACACTGTTGTCATCAGTTCACCCTAATGAAATGGCAGACACTGGCAGGCAGAATAAGAGACCAATGAACCCATTCTAAAACCTGCAGCTGTGATGGACACACCCTCAATATGCGTTCAGTGGACAAATGTGACATGCAGATTGGGTTTGCTGATTGTGTTCGCAAGAGTTATAAGTGGTACATAAAACTTTTTTTCCATATTCTGGACATTTCCATGCTCAATGCTTATACAGTGGTACCTCGGTTAACGATGGTCCCCAAACTCGCCCTTTTATAATAATAATAATAATAATAATAATAATAATTTTTATTTCAATGCATGTTACAAGTGTACAATGTTATTGGTAGTTACAAATATAATACAAATATAAAACTGTAATGCAGGAGAGCCACTGGCATGCCATGGCATTAGGCAGTTTATTCTAGAGACTTATTCACTAAGTACTTAATGCTAAAAAAAATTGATTGAGTTTATTCTAGTTCTATATTATTTTAAAATTTTTAAATGGTTATACATACTATTTAAAGACAATACAAGAGAAATTGGTTGAGTTTAATCTAGTTGTAGAATTTATTTCAAATTACAGTATGTTGATGCTATACTAGTATAATAACAATACTAGAAATAGTTTTAGAGTTTCATCTAGGTATATATTTTATTTCAAATTAAGAAAATGATGATACTATAAGATTTTAAATGACAATATGATGATATGAGATTGCAACAAGTGTTAAGGAGGATGAACATATCAAAATGAGATTTTTTAAGTAAAATAATATTGGGTTTGAAGTTTGTTACAGTATGAGTATTTAGTATAGGGTGAGGGAGGTAACTTTTGAGAAGAGTCTTGAATTGATTTTCCCGACAAGGTTAACTTGATATTTACTGGTAATGAATTCCAGATTTTGGGGCCCTTTATGTGCATAGAATTTTTACATTGGTTAGTATGGACTGGGGTATGTCAAATAGTGATCTGTGTCTTGTGTCATGTTCGTAGGACCTATTAAAGTTGTTGAGGAGAATTCTGAGTGCAGGGTTAATATTAGCATGTAGAGTTTTTTGTACGTATGTAGAAGGCACATGAATAGGTATGAATATTTTTTATGGTGAGTAGTTTTAAGGTTCTGAATATAGGTGGAGTATGCTGTCTAGAGTGGGAATTTGTTATCATCCTGACTGCAGCCTTTTGCTGGGTTATGAGTGGTCTAAGGTGATTTAATGTTGTTGAGCCCCATGCACAGATTCCATAGGTGAGATAAGGGTAGATAAGAGAATGATATAGTGCAATGAGAGCTGGTTGAGGCACATAATAGCGTATCTTAGATAATATACCTACTGTCCTTGAGATTTTCTTGGAAATTTGTTGTATGTGTGTTTGGAATTTAAGACTACTGTCAAGGTGGATTCCTAGAATTTTCCTCTGTGAGCCTTGTGATGGTGAACCATTTAGCGTTATGTTAAGTGGAACATTTGTAGCTTTGTTTCCAAACTGAATGTAGTAGGTCTTGTCCGTATTGAGAGTAAGCTTATTTGTCATCATCCATGTTGATATTTTCTGTAATTCGGCATTAACTGTGTTGGCTAGTACGACTGGATTTGGGTGAGAGAAGACATATGTTGTGTCATCTGCAAACAAAATGGGTTTGAGTAGTTGTGATGCATTCGGTAGGTCATTTATGTAAATGAGGAATAGGAGTGGCCCCAGGACACTACCTTGGGGGACACCGACTGTAATTTGTTGTGTGGAAGAGTTCTCTCCATTTGTGTTCACGTACTGACTTCTGTTGCTAAGGTACGACTTTAGGTAGTTGAGGGGGTGCCCCTAATACCATAGTGCGCTAGTTTTATGAGCAATAAATCATGGTCGACTGTATCAAATGCTTTGCGTAGGTCTATGAAGATTCCCAGCGGAACCTCTTTCTTCTCAAGTGCGGTGTATATTAACTCTAACATGTGTGTTATAGCATCGTTTGTGCTCTTGTTGGTCCTGAATCCAAATTGACAGGGTTTAGTACATTGTGTGAGACGAGGTAGGAATAGATCTGTTTATGAATTAATTTTCGAAGATTTTAGAAAGCAGTGGTAAATTTGAGATTGGTCTGTAATTGTTCAAGTCAGTTTGGTCACCTCCTTTGTGGATCGGGTGACCCTAGCTATTTTGAGAATTGATGGGAAGGTTGAAGATTCAATGGATTTATTGAATAATGCTGCTATAATTGGTGACAGTACATGTGTAGCTTTTTGTACATAAAGGGTGGTAAGCTGTTTATGTCTCCTGCTTTGTTTTTAAGGGTGTTGATTATGTGTGAGACTTCAATTGAGTTGGTAGGAGCTAGGAATAGTGTATCTGGGTAGGTGTTGGTGAGGTAGTCTGTTGGACGAGTGTTCGAGCTTGGGATCCTACTCGCTAGATTCTTTCCTATGGTGGAGAAGAAAACATTAAGTCTGTTTGCTGTCTCAATTGGTGAGAGTAGGGGTTCGTCTGTTTTTGATAATTTGATGGTATTGTTCGTGGATATCTTTTTATTTCCTAGAATTGTAGATAGGGTTTTCCAGGTCTTTTTCATATCACCTTTTACGGTCTGGAGTCTGTTCTCATAATACAATTTTTTGGACCTTCTTATCAGGCTAGTAAGGATTGATGAGTAGCGTTTGGATTGTTCTCTGGTTATTAGACCCCTTCTATATTGTTTTTCATATTGGTGCCTCTTATTTATGGATTTAAGGATGCTGGGTGTTAGCCAGGGATTGTTAAGTCTCTTAGCAGGAATATCTGAATTGTTTACTTTGGTCCCTATTTTGAAATTGGTCTTTCTTGAATTCTGAATGAAATTGGCCAAATTAGTAATTTCAGATCACTTTATTGGTTATTTGAAATAGGTAAATGGGCAGTTTCTTGTACTCAAATGATAGAATAAAATGAGTTTTAGCATAATAGCTATGAGTTTGGTCAACTGGAACAATGAAATTGGCCCAAAATAGAGCTCAAAGTGAAGGAAATTGCCAATGCGTACATAACGCCAAGACCTCTAAATTCATGATTGCGTAATTCCATAAGTTTTCCATCAAAATTTGCACTTTAGGTTTTGTTACCTTCAGAAGAAGATTCTCTAACATTTCATATTTTTTTTTTTTTAATTCTTTGACCTTGGGATCATTGTTCATTGACAACCAGAGCACGTATGAAAACCAGGACATACTTTCCTTGAAATCCTCATTTGAAAACCGATCTGTTCGACAAGTAGCGCATTTGACAACCGAGGTTCCATTGTATTCTTATTCTCATTACAGTGGTACCTCGGTTTACGAGGGTCACCAAAATCGCCCTTTTATGTAAGTTTATTTTTTTAAATGCTTTTGTAAGTGTATTTTTGGGGGTCTAAAAGGACTAGTCGATTTTACATTATTCCTTATGGGGATAAATTCGTTTGGTAATGGCACTTAAACAGCATTCTGGAACGAAAAAATATCGTAAACTGAGGTACCACTGTACCTGTAATCCTCACGATGATTAACCCCTTAGGGGTCCAGACCCCCAAATTGAAAAGTGTCCACAGGCTCCAAGAATTTAAAAAAAAAAAAATTGTTATTCATTCTTATGAAATAGCAGAGAATCTTTTTGTGGAGGTAATAAAACAACAGTATGAAATTTGATGGAAATTTGACACAATTACAGTCTTGCAAATTTTGCTGTGTCAGCTATATTTATGCCTTGGTGATTTTACCCACTTTGACTCCTATTTTTGGCTTATTACATTGTTCCAGTCAACCAAATTCTTAGCTATTTTGATAATGATAATGATAATTTTTATTTCATTGCAAGTTTACATCGATATTTTGTAATTACAATCATGAACTGAAGTGCAAGGAGAGCCACTAACATGGCATTAAGGGCAGCTTAATCTAATTGCTTATAGACTATGTTCTTAATACTAGAGAGATTGATTGAGTTTGTTTTAGTTAAAACATTAGATTGTAACAGTTTATAAATTTGTTCAAATTACAATATGAGGATATTACATTGTAACAAGTGTTTTGTAGGATGGTTATATAATAGTAAATATTGAAATTAAATTATAGGAAAATAACAATGAGCATTGTTGAAAATAATTTACAGTATGAATACAGTTTAGGGTGAGTAGGTGGTTTTTGAGAAGTCTTAAATTGATGTTCAGACAAGGCTATTTTAGTATTTACTGGTAATGAATTCCAGATTCTGGGGCCCTTTATGTGCATATTATTATTATAATCAAAAGAAGCACTAAACCACAAGGGTTATACAGCATAGAATTTTTACATAGGGTGATATGGACTTGGGGTATATCAAAAAGTGATCTGTGTCTTGTGTTATGGTCATGGGTCCTATTAACCTTTTTGTGGGTCAACAGGCCTTCTCGGAAACTCGTTCTCAGGGTCGAAAATTTTTTGAAAATAAAAAAAAAAAAAATCTTATGAAATGATAGAGAATCTTTTTCTAATCATAACAACACCACAAGTATGAAATTTGATTGAAAACTTACAGAATTATGCTCTCGCAAAGTTACTGGTCTCCAGGTTGTTTACGCATCGGCGATTTCGCCCAATTTGAGCCCTATTTTTGGCCAATTCCAATGTTCCAGTCCACTAAAATCATAGCTATTTTGCTAGAACTCCATTTCTTCCATCAATTGAGTACAAGAAACCGCCCATTTACCAATTTCAACTACCCAAAATAGTGGTCAAAAAATGGCAATTTGGCCAATTTCACACAAATTTCAAACGATGCCAATTTCAAAATGGGATCCAGAATAAACAAGGCAGACATTCCTGGCACTAAAATAACATCTTCTTTGTTTATTAGTCACGTCTCCACGCCCCTCTTACATTACTTTTGCTTTCCAATTTGAATTTTTATTCTCACAAAAAATAGATTTACTGTTATGTATACAACTGCATCATTGTAAAAATGGTATAAATAATATCAGCGCACTTGTGAAAGAATATTAGACACGCCAGTTGATGTGTATTGGACGCATGGTATGATTTGTTTACTTTTGAACATCGGCAAAAATCAAACATTTTCGCTACTTTGAGCTCAATTTCAAGGTAGTTGCCATTGTCAAACCAATCAAAATCATCTCTATTTCTGTAATATATCTTCCATTCTATCAAATGAGACCAAGAAAACGAGAATACATGTACATCAATAAATACCATACGAAAATAGACTGCAAAGTCGCTGTTTCAAACGAAAAAAACGGTCAGAGTTTTTTTTTCTCATGCAGTGTGTGCTGCAGGAATTTTTTTATACTGACCACACAGACTCATTCTTTCATATGTAGGCCTACCAGCCATTTTCCGCTTAATTTGAGGCAGCTAGAATTTATGCGTACTAGTACGGCACCGACCCCAAAAGGGTTAAAGTTGGTGAGGAGAATTTTGAGCTGAGGATTTATATTAGTGTAGAGTTCTATGTATGTAGTAGGCACACGAATAAGTGTGAATGTTCTTTACGGTGAGTAGTTTTAGGCTTTTGAATATTGGTGTAATATGCTGTCTAGAGGGGGACTTTGTTATCATTTTGACTGCAGCCTTTTGCTGGGTTATGAGTGGTTTATGGTGATTTAATGTTGTTGATCCCCATGCACAAATTCCATAGGTGAGATAAGGGTAGATGAGTGAATGATATAGTGCAAGGAGAGCTGATTGAGGCACATAGTAGCGTATCTTTGATAGTATGCCAACTGTCTTTGAGATTTTCTTGGAAATTTGTTGTATGTGTGTTTGGAATTTAAGGCTACTGTCAATGTGGATTCCTAGGAACTTTCCCTCTATGAGTCTTGAGATGGGTGAACCATTGAGTGTTATGTTAAGTGGAACATTTGTGGCTCTGTTTCCAAACTGAATAAAGTAGGTCTTGTCAGTATTGAGAGTAAGCTTATTAGTCGTCATCCAGGTTGATATTTTCTGTAATTCGGCATTAACAGTGTTGGCCAGTATGACTGGATTTGGGTGAGAGAAGACATATGTTGTGTCATCTGCAAAACAATATGGGTTTGAGTAGTTGTGATGCATTCGGTAGGTCATTGATGTAAATGAGTAATAGGAGTGGTCCCAGGACACTTCCTTGTGGGACTCCGACTGTAATTTGTTGTGTGTAAGAGTTCGCTCCATTTGTGTACACGTATTGCCTTCTGTTACTAAGGTATGACTTTAGGTAGTTGAGTGAGTGCCCTCTTATACCATAGTGTGCTAATTTTGTGAGCAGTTTATCATGGTCGACTGTATCAAAAGCTTTCCGTAAATCAATGAAGATTCCCAGTGGGACTTCTTTCTTCTCAAGTGCGGTGTATAATAGCATCATTTGTGCTCTTGTTGGTCCTGAAACCAAACTGACAGGGGTTGAGTATGTTGTGTGAGACGAGGTAGGAATAGATCTGTCTATGAATTAATTTTTCGAAGATTTTAAAAAGCAGTGGTAAGTTAGATATTGGTCTATAATTATTCAAGTCTGTTTGATCACCTCCTTTGTGGATCAGGGTGACCCTAGCTATTTTGAGAATTGATGGGAAGGTAGAGGCTGAATGTCTTCTATTGTATCAACTGAGCACAATAAACTGCCCAATAAACTATTTCAACTACCCAGTAAAGTGATCAGATATTGGCAATTTGGCCAATTTCACATAAATTACAAAATATTCCATTTTCAAAATAGGTTCTAGAATAAACAATGCAGAAATTCCTGGCACTAAAATAACATTTCCTCTGTTCATCAGTTATGATTTCAGGCTTTACACATGAATTCCATTTTGATTTTTTATTCATCAAAGAAATTTTTAGTCATACCAAAAAACTTGAAGATTTACTGTATGAAATATTACAAAAATTGTATAAATAATATCAGTGTGTTCATGAACACACATTAGACCCACCAGTTGATGTGTATTGAACACATGATTTAACTTGTTTACTCTTAAACATTGGCAAAAATTGAGTATTTCTGTTACTTTGAGCTCAATTTAAAGCTATTTTTGTTCCTAAAATCCAATCAAAATCAACTCTATTTCTGCCCCATGTCTTCCATTCTATCAAATGAGACTAAAAACCACAAATACAACAATAAAAAACATATCAAAATAAACCACAAATCACTGATTTAATCCAAACACATGGCCATAGATTTTTTTTCTCATTATGCACTGTGTGCTGCAGGATTTTTTTTTGTAAGGTGCACACTAACCACATCAAGGCCCAAATTTACCACTCATAGCTTATCTGAGTGAGCTGAACTCATTACATAGTACTTCGGCACTGACCCTGGCTTCAAAGCCGTAGAACAACGGCATGGACCCTGAAGGGGTTAAATATACAGTGGACCCCGAGTTTCGTAAAAACTTCACTCCTGAAGTCTGCTCAAGCACCATTACCGAACGAATTTACTCCCTTAAGGAAAAATGTCACGTAGGTTAGTCTATTTCAGACCCCCAAGGCTCACAGAGGGAAAATTCCTAGGAATCCACCTTGACAGTAGTCTTAAATTCCAAACACACATACAACAAATTTCCAAGAAAATCTCAAGGACAGTAGGTATATTATCTAAGATACGCTATTATGTGCCACAACCAGCTCTCATTGCACTATATCATTCTCTTATCTACCCTTATCTCACCTATGGAATCTGTGCATGGGGCTCAACAACATTAAATCACCTTAGACCACTCATAACCCAGCAAAAGGCTGCAGTCAGGTTGATAACAAATTCCCACTCTAGACAGCATACTCCACCTATATTCAGAACCTTAAAACTACTCACCATAAAACATATTCATACCTATTCATGTGCCTTCTACATACATAAAACTCTACATGCTAATATCAACCCTGCGCTCAGAATTCTCCTCAACAACTTTAATAGGTCCCACGAACATGACACAAGACACAGATCACTATTTGACATACCCCGAGTCCACACTAACCAATGTAAAAATTCTATGCACATAAAGGGCCCCAGAATCTGGAATTCATTACCAGTAAATATTAAGTTAACCTTGTCGGAAAATCAATTCAAGACTCTTCTCAAAAATCACCTACTCACCCTATACTAAATATTCATACTGTAACAAACTTTCAAACCCAATATTATTTTACTTAAGATAATCTCAATTTGATATGTTCATCCTCCTTAACACTTATTGCAATTTCATATCATCATATTGTCATTTAAAATCTTATAGTATCATCATTTTCTTAATTTGAAATAAAATATATAACTAGAAGAAACTATAAATTTTTCTAGTATTGTTATTATACTAGTATAGCATCAACATACTGTAACTTGAAATAAAATACAGTGGTACCCCGGTTTACGATGGTCCCCAAACTCACCCTTTTATGTAAGTTTATTTTTTTAAATGCTTTTGTAAGTGTAATTTTGGGGGTCTAAAAGGACTAGTCTATTTTACAACTTTTCTTAAGGAGATAAATTCGTTTGGTAATGGCACTTGAACAGCATTCTGGAATGAAAAAATATCGTAAACCGGGGTACCACTGTATACAACTAGATCAAACTCAACCAATTTCTCTTGTATTGTCTTTTAATAGTATGTACTATAACCATATTATAATTTAAAATAATACAGAACTAGAATAAACTCAATCAATTTCTTTAGCATTAAGTACTTAGTGAATAAGTCTTTAGAATAAACTGCCCCTAATGCCATGGCATGCCAGTGGCTCTCCTTGCATTACAGTTTTATAATTGTAACTACCAATAACAGTGTACACTTGTAACATGCATCGAAATAAAAATTATTATTATAATTACAGTGGTACCCCGACTTACGATATTTTTTCATTCCAGAATGCTGTTACATTGCCATTACCAAACGAATTTATCTCCATAAGAAATGATGTAAAATAGACTAGTCCTTTTAGACCCCCAAAATTACACTTACAAAAGCATTTAAAAAAATAAACTTACATAAAAGGGTGAGTTTGGGGACCATCGTAAGTCGGGGTACCACTGTATTATTATTATTATTAAACTTACATAATTGTACGATTTCCGGGGTTTACGAAACTCGGGGGTCCACTGTATTCAAAATATGTTAATATGCTGGAATCCTCATTACCAATAATAATAAGTAAAACAATAATCCTTAAAATAATTAAACTTGATAAAAGTGTTCATTATCATTCCTAAATTTGTTGTTACACCCACTTAGAGACTGTATATATATAAACAATGAATTAATTGTTGTCTTAAGATAAGCTAAGTTTGCCTGAAATGCTCTGCATACTAGGGAGCTTTCTGCATACACACCTAATGTCATCCACCTCTGTAAAAGCATTGTATCATGTTGAAATAAAAAATCTTAAATCTTTAATGCACATAAAAGACAATAAAATCTGAAACTCTCTGCCTGAAGCTTCTAAAATTCACTTGTCTGCCAAATGCCTCAAAGCTATTGTTAGGAAACACCTTATTGCCATAATGTGATCTTGACGGCAATATACAGTGGTCCCTCGACTTTCGGTCGGTCCAACTATCGGTGATTTCGAGTTTCGATGGCTTTTTCGGTCAAATTTTCCCTCACCAACCGGTCATTCCCTCGACTATTGGTCCGGGTACCAGACCTGTTTGCCTGCCCGTGCTTGCGCGCATCGCTGCGTAGGCGTCGTGAGCCAGTCTAGCTTTGTTTACCATTGAGAAAACATTACCGAGCACACTTATTCAAATATTTCACAATAAATTTATTGTGTTTATTGCTGGTTTAGTGATTGTCACTGTGAAATAAGTCACCATGGGTCCAAAAAAGCTTCACAAGTCGATAAAGGCTATAGCACCAGCCAGCGATAAAGTATAGCATTAACAGTGTAGCAATGGAAATAAGTCACTCTGTGTGACTTTTTTTGGGTTATCCTAGGTTTTCTACACATATGCTGCTATGGAGTCTACCTGGAGAGAATTCCAGGGGTCTACGCCCCCGCGGCCCGGTCTGTGACCAGGCCTCCTGTTGGACCAGAGCCTGATCAACCAGGCTGTTACTGCTGGCCGCATGCAGTCCAACGTACGAACCACAGCCTGGCTGGTCACATACCGACTTTAGGTGCCTGTCCAGTGCCTGCTTGAAGACAGCCAGGGGTTTGTTGGTAATCCCCCTGATGTATGCTGGGAGGCAGTTGAACAATCTTGGGCCCCTGACACTTATTGTGTTGTCCCTCAACGTGCTAGTGGCACCCTGCTCTTCATTGGGGGGATGTTACATCGCCTGCCGAGTCTTTTGCTTTCGTAGGGAGTGATTTTTGTGTGCAAGTTTGGTACTAAGCCCTCGAGAATTTTCCATGTGTATATAATAATGTATCTTTCCCGCCTGTGTTCTAGAGAGTACAGGTTTAGGAACTTAGAAGCTTTCCCAGTAGATGAGGTGGTTTATCGCACTTATGCGTGCGGTAAAGGTTCTCTGCACATTTTCAAGGTCAGCAATTTCACCCGCCTTGAAAGGTGCAGTTAGTGTGCAGCAATATTCCAGCCTAGATAGAACAAGCGATCTGTAAAGTGTCAACATGGGCTTGGCATCCCTGGTTTTGAAGGTTCTCATTATCCATCCTGTCATTTTTCGAGCAGATGCAATGCTACTTTGTTATGGTTCTTGAAGGTGAGATCCTCTGACATGATCACTCTCAGGTCTTTGACATTA
>WNWK01042802.1:12500-15814 GCA_009830355.1 Cherax destructor | reverse complement strand
AGCTGTCTTTTCTGATATATACTTGTGAACATGTGTCTGATGTTATACTTGGGGAACATTTATTTCATGTGTCTAAAATTTATGTGTGGCAACATTGACAGTGCCCTGAAGTATACTGTGTGACGGTATTAAAAACTGTCATTGTCTGATGTACACTGTGTGGCGGTTTTGATTTGTCATGTGTCTTTTGTATACCAAAAATGGAACATTGACTGTCATGTGTCTGATATATCTGTGGGCAGACATGTGTCTGATGTATACTGTGGGCAGACATTTTTGTCATGTGTCTGGTATCGGGGGCAAAACATTGACATCACTGTCTGCTGTATCTGTGTGGCAGACATTGACTGTCATTTGGCTAATGTATACTGTGTGGAACATTGACTCTCATGTGTCTGATTATACTTGTGGCAGACTTTTGACTGTCATTTTCTGTATCTGTGTGGCAGACATTGACTGTCATGTGTCTGATGTATAGTGTGTGGCAGACATTGACTGTCATGTGCCCATATTATCTGTGTGGCGGACATTGACTCTCTTTCTGATGTATCCCTTGGAACATTAAACTGTCATGTGCCCTGATGTAAACTGTGTGGGGGGCATTGGGCTTTATATGTTATGTATATTTTTGTGGCAGACATTGACTGTCATGTGCCCTGATGTATACTGTGGGGAACATTGACTGTCATGAGTCTGATGTAAACTGTGTGGCAGACATTGACTGTCATAAGTCTGATGTAAACTGTGGGGAAAATTCACTGTCATGAGTCTGATGTAAACTGTATGGCAGACATTTACTGTCATGAGTCTGATGTAAACTTTTGGGCAGACATTACTTGTCATAAGTCTGATGTAAACTGTGTGGCAGACATTGACTGCCCCGGAGTCTGATGTAAACTGTTTGGCGGGTTTTTGGCTTATGAGTCTGATGTAAACTGTGTGGCAGATATTGACTGTCATGAGCCCTGATGTAAACTGTGTGGCAGACATTGACTGTCATTTTCTGATGTAAACTGTGTGGCAGACATTTTTTCAGGGAAGTCTGATGTTATCTGTGTTGGCAAAACATGTGTCGTATACCAAAATTTTGCTTTATGAATTGAAAAAAAAAATAATTTTAAATTTATATTCTCTTTTCATTGGGGGCTCCCCGATGCTTCAAGTGCCGTAGTTTTTTTGATTATTTTTACACCATGGCTATCTTGTGGTGGCAGCCCAAATGGCTATCTTGTGGTGGCAGCCCCCAATGGCTATCTTGTGGTGGCAGTCACACCTTTGGCTATCTTGGGGTTGGCAGTCACACCATTGCTATCTTGTGGTGGCAGTCACACCATTGCTATCTTTGGTGGCAGTCACACCATGGCTATCTTGTGGTGACAGTCCACCATCGTTTAACTTGTTTGGTAGTCACAAAAAATATTTTTTGGGTTGGCAGTCACAAAATGGCTATCTTGTGGTGGCAGTCCCCCAAATGGCTATCTTGTGGGGCAGTCCCCTTGGTTTTATCTTGTGGTGGCAGTCCACCATGTTTTATCCTGTGGTGGCAGTCCCCTAGGGTTTTATCTTGGTGGTAGTCACACCATGGGTATTTTTTTTGGCGGTCCACCTTTGGCTTTCTTGTGGTGGAAATTCAAAACATGGGGTTTTTTGTGGGGGCCCAGTCACCCAGGCTTCTTGGGGTGGCAGTCACACCAGGGCCCTTCTTGTGGTGGCAGTCCCCATGGCTATCTTGTGGTGGTAGTCACACCATGGCTATCTTGTGGTGGTAGTCACACCATGGTTGTCTTGTGGTGGTAGTCACACCATGGCTATCTTGTGGTGGTAGTCACACCATGGCTATCTTGTGGTGGTAGTCACACCATGGTTGTCTTGTGGTGGTAGTCACACCATGGTTGTCTTGTGGTGGTAGTCACACCATTGCTGTCTTGTGGTGGTAGTTCCACCATGGTTGTCTTTGGTGGTAGTCACACTATGGTTGTCTTGTGGTGGTAGTCACACCATGCCCATGTTGTGGGTTGTAATTAATAATAATAATAATATCTTTATTTACTACCAGTACATGTACAAGGTATACAGACCATAGCTGACATCAGTGACATACTACTATATAGAAAGCTCCTTGTTATGCTGAGCATTTCCCACAAATTAGGTCAGTTTTGTCCCATGATGCCACCCACACCCGTTGACCAACACCCAGGTACCCATTTTACTGATGGGTGACACGCCCAATGTTTCCACCCTGGCCAGGAATCGTGCCCGGACCCTCACAGTGTGAAGCGAGTGCTTTTGTCACCAGGCCACGGGGCACTTCATACCCATGATATGGGTGGTAATCAAAAGATTACAGAAGTACAGAAAGTGTCCTGAGACTGTATATCAACTTTTCGGAGGCACAAAATGGGTTTAGGGGCTGTACCTCAACATTATAGTGATACATAACTTTAAGAAAATGTATGATAGAACAAACACAGCTCGGGAAGAGGAACCAGTAGCTGCCAGCAGAGAAGCGGGGTCAGGAGCTGAGACTCGACCCCTGCAACCATAATTACGGGAGTACCAATATTTGGAGTTTTTAGACTCGAAGAGACGCCATTAAAGGGTCATATTGGAGTAGTTTTAGCAGTGGTGCTCCACAACGAGTGATGATCTGAGCTCACCTTGGCTAGAGTGAAAGTAGTGAGCAGTTACTCAAGTGTTAGAGTGAGGGAGAGGAAGGCACTCTGACCCAGGGAGAGGAAGGCACTCTGATCCAGGGAGGGGAAGGCACTCTGATCCAGGGAGGGGAAGGCACTCCGACCCAGGGAGAGGAAGGCACTCTGATCCAGAGAGAGGAAGGCACTCTGATCCAGGGAAGGAAAGCACTCTGATCTAGGGAGGGAAGGCACTCCGACCCAGGGAGAGGAAGGCACTCTGATCCAGAGAGAGAAAGGCACTCTGATCCAGGAAGGCACTCCGACCCAGGGAGAGGAAGGCACTCTGATCCAGAGAGAGGAAGGCACTCTGATCCAGGGAGGGGAAAGCACTCTGATCTAAAGAGGGGAAGGCACTCTGACCCAGGGAGGGGAAGGCACTCTGACCCAGGGAGGGGAAGGCACTCTGATCCAGGGAGGGGAAAGCACTCTGATCTAGGGAGGGGAAGGCACTCTGACCCAGGGAAGGGAAGGCACTCTGATCCAGGGAGGGGAAGGCATTCTGACCCAGGGAGGGAAGGCACTCTGACCCAGGGAGGGAAGGCACTCTGACCCAGGGAGGGAAGGCACTCTGATCCAGGGAGGGAAAGCACTCTGATCTAGGGAGGGAAGGCACTCTGACCC
>WNWK01042802.1:0-10000 GCA_009830355.1 Cherax destructor | reverse complement strand
ATCTGCAAACAGGGACACTTCTGAGTCTATCCCTTCCGTTATGTCATTCAAATATACCAAAAACAGTACAGGTCCTAGGACTGACCCTAGGACTGAACCAAGGACTCGTTCTGGTCTTCTCATTACTTCTGTTTTCCTTGGGAACAAACCTCTCCTCTGCCTCTTTGCATTTGGTTGTCACATATTCCATCATGTCTTTTACTGGTTTTCCTGCCAATTCTCTTTCCCACTGAACGTCTTGTACTAAGTTCCTCATGCCTGTGTAGTCCCCCCTTTTGTAGTTTTGTTTCTCCCTTCCTATTCCTGCTCCCCTCTCCAATTGTAGCTCAACTATATAATCAAAACACAGAACCAAATGATCACTAGCTCCAAGGGGCCTTTCATACGTGATATCCTCGATGTCTAAACTACTCAAGGTGAATACTAGGTCAAGTCTTGCTGGATCATCCTCACCCCTCTCTCTGGTAGTGTCTCTATCATGTTGATGCATGAGGTTTTCCAGTACCACATCCATCATCTTGGCTCTCCATTATTCAGGACCCCCATGGGGCTCCAGGTTTTCCCAATCAATCTCCTTGTGATTGAAATCACCCATAACTAGTAACTTTGCTCTCCCCATGTGGGCTCTTCTGGCCACCTCAGCTAGTGTGTCTACCATTGCTCTGTTGCTCTCGTCGTACGTATTGTTCTCCTGGCCTCCTGCAGTTCTGTGGCGGGTTGTACATTACAGCAATTACCACCTTATGGCCCTCAGACTGAATTGTTCCCACTATGTAGTCCCTTTCGCCCATTCCATCCATTCCTTCCACTTCCTCAAATCCCCACCGGTTCTTAATGAGCAGTGCAACTCCTCCTCCCCCTCTGCTCCCTCTATCTTTCCTGAGGATTTGATATCCGGGTGGAAAGATTGCATCTGTTATCATCCTGGTGAGTTTCGTTTCTGTGAGTGCTATTATGTCTAGATATGTCTCCTTTGTTCTTTCATGCCACTCCTCACATTTATTTGTTATACCATTTGCATTTGTATACTAAACCTTCAACTTCTTTTCTAAAACCGTAGTCTGGGGGGTACGTTGGGGTTGGGAAAGTGGGAGACCTGATGAGGAACTATGGGTAGTTGGTGTGAAGGTGGAGTTTGTAATGAGGTGGGTGGAAGCATTGGGTATGGCATTTGTGTTTTGGGTTAGATTGTGTGGTTGCATTGGGGTTATCCAGGTTGGGGGACATCTGAAGGTGATTGTATTTGAGCTTCCTTCTGAGTCTGGGTTCTCCTGTCCATCTCTCTTTCCTCCTTTTGTCTCTGTACCCTCTCTTTCAGTGTTCTGTGGTGGTCGAGATACACCCTCTGGTACTCTGACATATCCCTTAGTCTTGCTTTCTCCTGCAGGATCTTGTTTTGAGTCAATTCTGCCTTGAAAATCACTTTAGCTGGCCGGATTCTTCCTCTTGCAAACCCCCCTATTCTCAGAAAATTTGCCAGCTGGGTCATGTCATCTTCTATTGCTTTCATGATGTTTTCAATCATTTTTTTCTCCCCTTGTCTTCTTGCTTCGTAAGTTTCCCCTTCAGCTTCCTGGAGCCCATAAACAAAGACTGATCTCTCTCTTTCATTCTTCCACTGCCTATCCCTAGGTAACCCCTGATTCGATTTAGTTGCCTCCATTATAGCTTTCCTTTCTTCAATCTCTTCACTTTCTGTTATCCCTTGGCCCAGTGGCCTGTCGCTTTCCCTTCTTAACTTTCTCTGTGCACTGCTGTGGTCTGTTAGGGCTTCTACGTATAGCTTAGCTCTCCCTTTTTCTACACTCCCCTCGATTGTTCTGATGTGATCCTCTCTTTTTCTCGGGCTCCACGATGGTCTGATATAGCCTCTGCATGCAGTTTCACTCCATTCTCTACAGTCCTCTTCTTTGTGTCTGAGGTAGCAGTTTCTGATACCATGTCCACATTGCTTTTTAGTTCTTTAGGCTGTTTCAAATTTTTGAGTTCCTCTTCTAAGCTCTGTAACTTAGCCTCTGCTGTTGTGACTTGCTTCTCCCACTTCCTGCTTTCTGCAGCTATCCTCTCCTCCATTTTCTTGCTTTCTGCAGCTATCATCTCCTCCATTTTCATGCTAAACTCCTCCAGCTTCCTTCCCCACTCATGTTCCCTTTTCATGAGCTCTGCTGCCCATACATCTCTGCCACAGTTGTCTCCTTCCACTGGTGTAGACGTGATTTTGGTGAAAGAATCGTGTTTAGCATTGTGTAATCGAAGTATCTGTTGCTTTCTCTGATAATAATGTCTATCAGGGGTTCGTCAAAGAATAACTGGAAACATTCCAGTTCAGTGGCATTGTTTCCAAGTGGACAAGATGGGCGTAATCCACTGTGACTTTCATCAAACTGATGGGGATTGGGAATAAAATTGTCAGCTTCCTGCCAATCCCAGGTGCGGTCTGCTGGTGGGTACTGGATATTTACAGGTGGTTGTGGGGGTTGTGGAAGTGGAGGTTGTAGTTGTGGGGGTTTGTGGGTGGGTGAGGGTTGCCTTTGCTGTAACTGAGCTGAGTCAGCGGCGTGGGTGCCAGCATGGTCCACTGCGGGTGCCTCGCTCGCCGCACCACCACCACCACCACTAGCCAGTTGCATGCACATTTCTCATACCAATTGCAACGCTATCATCATCATTTTCACTATCACTTCCTGTTGTACGCCCACGGGATGTACTCCGAGATGTACTCCTAACCCTTGAAGACTATGGCACTACCAGAGCATATACGTCGATACTGAGCTCACTGGTGAATATTCCTCTTCACTTGCGCTACTGGAACTATTTCGAAGGGCTTGGAGTTCATAGTCACTATCAGTATCATCACTATTGCTCACATCTGAGTCTGGGACATTAGAAAATAGGAGTTTCTGCCTTCGTTCTGGTACAACTGGCCGTGAACAAACGCCACAGCACCAGAGGTGGACGGCTGTGGGTCGTCTGGGTTTTCCTCACTTATACCGGTATTATGGTCACTAGTTTCGGTCACAACCGCCTCAAAACCTTGAAAGTCACCTTCACTAACACCTCATCACTGTCAGAACTGTCACTGATGAATAAAGTGTCCCAATTCGCCGAGGAGTAAGGTGTTTCTTGCTGGAGGCATGGTGGAGAAGGTGTAATGAAATGGTGTTCCCACAATGCACCACTGGGTGCCCGATTTTTTTCCTACTGCGCACACTGACCGCGCAGACCCATTCTCTCATCCCTAGGCCTACCAGCTGTTTCCCGCTTAATTTGAAGCCGTTAGAATTTACGCGTACTAGTACAGCACCAACCCCTGCTCGTAAAACGTACTAGTACGGCACCGACCCCGAAAGGGTTAAGACATAGGTATATGTACATGTTACATATATTGAAGCATTCCTAACAATATGAATGCTTATAAATTAAAAAAACATATGAACATAAATAAACCTATAAAGGTAACTCCTCCACATTAAGCTTAATATTAAATTCATAAATTTTGGCAAAACATCAAAGTGCCAATACTATATGCTTCTAATAACATAAACAGACCCTCTAGACAACACAAGAATATCCAAAATCCCTGAAAGGTACATATCCAAACTGCCACAAGTGAACAGGCAAAAATACAATGACATAATGGACAAACACCACTTAATATGTCACCCTCACTTAACATAGCATAAACTCCCCCAAAAATTCGTTAATTAAACCAACAAATTATATAATACTTAACATCCTCTACCTCCAAAACAGCGATACACTTAATTGTACTTTCAAAACTTTATCCTATTCGTTAATTTCATTTTTGCCTAATTATATTAAAAATTCAGACAACTATTCAAAATTTAGAAATATAATAGCCCTATATATCACAGCCCAACCATATAACTTATCATATAAAGTCTAAGAGACATAAACTGTAGTACATCTACAATCCATAAACATTATTAATTATAACGTGAAAACCACTTAATACATATCTGACAAAAGCACAAGAACCTAACCACTCACTGCTGCATCTCTTCTACATTATAGCAGTTATCCTTGACCGGTACTACCCGGCCTATACATTTACTATGTCACAGAAACTTAGAAGACTAAAGGTATTACACACTCGTAAACCTTTTCCCAAAACCCGCCCGTAAAGTCAAGACCATGAACATCATCATTCTTTAATCTATGACCTAATATGCGTGCAACCAAAGATACTTATAACTTTTAAAACTAAAATGTCATTACAATAACAGATTATACACCTTTCTTGATATAACCTCAATTCGAGATGCATTAACACATATCCTGGTACCTGCACCGAGGAAAGCACCCAATAAATTTTCCCTGACATACACTTCTCCCTCCATCTTCTCACATTCACAATTACTCATTTGCTTTCAGAACCTTCTCAATCTAAGCAAAAAATACATTTACCCGGTCTTCCCTTACACCTGATTGCCATAGGCGACGCTCACCCCGACTCACACAGAAAAGTAAACTCATCCCACCTAAATAAAAAGAAATCACTCATCACACACCTGGGCACCCCCACCCCAGGGATGCCCAGCCCCCATAGTCTGACATTACGTATATAACAAAATTCCTACTGTCAACCTACGGTAGGACGCCGGGAACATTCTTTCCCACGCCCTCCCATACAGCATGCCATTCCTACTAATCGTTCTATAGAATTGCGCCGCCATAGCCCTGATCCTCACTTCACCCCTTTCGTCCCTTAAATCCCACGACACTTGTAAATAATCTGCAACCAAGTACATTACCGCTCTCCTTACCTCATCATTAACTCCTCCTATGTCAAAGCTTAACACTCTCCATGTTGACAGACCCCCACCCCAACAGCCCGTATGACCCTCCCAAACCAAATCCTCACATGACCCAATCCATCACAAAAATATACTGCATGATATGCAGTATCAATGTTCCCACACCTTGCACATTCCGCATTCCTGATTAAACCCATATTATACAGCATAGCCCTGGATGCTAGGACTCCATGTAAAAACCTATATACAGTAACCCTGACCCTTGAAGGCAATTTAATTTTTACAAAACTCTTCCACACTCTACCCCAATCATACATAGGATAAACCGCTTCCCCAAGTACCAGATCTTCCCCCATACCCTTCCTTCATCCTACCCTTGCCAATACACCCACCTTCACTTTCCTCGGCTCACGAGCCACTAACAGCACACGCAACATATCCTCACACTTTCTCAATTCCTTACCTGTCCACCATTTATGTACATCATGCACCTTACCCACCCTCACTCCCCTGACACCTGCTACCCATAAAAAACGCTGCCTCACATATATTCCTAACAACCAATCGTGCAAAGATATAAGTCCTGTTCCCCCCCCCCCCCCCCGCAGCACAATAACTACCTCTCTATTGAGCCAGTGCCTCCCAAATCCCCATACATACCTAAGCACTCTCTCTTGTAACCTTCTAATTTCCCTACCGGCTAACGGGAACACCGCTGCTACGTGCCACATCTTGCTATATATTAAAACATTCACTACGATAACCCTCTGTAATAAAGTTACCTCACTAGGCTTCCACCCCCCTCCCCCATTCTTTTAATAGCTGACCCAACCACTGCAACTGTGTTCACCTCCCTCGCCCTTTATAAGTACAATAAATTACCCCACAAATATTTAAACTACCAACAACCAACCAACCATACCTTTTCCCAGTGCACTCCCACCCACGAACCTACTTCAAGCAATTTTTATTTTATTTTATTAACCCTTAACCCTGTAGCACTACCAAACACACTAATAATTCTGCCCACATTTTGCAACCCTTCTTCATCCCTCACTAATATAGTGGTGTCATCTACATATCCTATAATACCAGCGTCATTTCCCCCATCATTTCCCGTTCCTACCACCCTCTCCCCGACACCTTTTGATATTAGCCTGTAGAACGGATCCTGCACACACGCAAACAGGATTTGTGACAAGGGACAACCCTGCCGCAAACCCCATCCCATGCACACCACCTAACCCACTCTCCCATTCACCTGCACTTTCACACTTGCTCCCCTATACAAAGTGCCCACCCATTTAAGAATTTCTTCACTGAACCCTTGTTTTTTTCATTACAGACACTAGCATTCCTCTTTCCACACTATCATACGCTCTCACCCAGTCTACCCCTAAAACTCCTCCCCCTTCCTAGCTTCTATAAAATCCTGTATCCGATTATGTCCCCCCCCTCATGCATCTGCCAGGTATTCCATATTGCCCTTCTGCTACAACCTTGCTCAATACTTTTTTAATCCTATTTCCCAATATCCTAGCAAATATCTTGTAATCTGCACATAATAAGGTGATCGCTCTGTAATCATTGACTGTTGTTACTACCTTCCCTTTCGGCACCAAAACCACAACCCCGACATGTTGATCCTCTAATGAGCTCGTTTGTTTTCATACTATTAAAAAGGCACACCAGACATTCCCTTAACACCTCCCAATTACTCTTGTAAAAGTCGCTCAGTATTCCATCTATACCCTGCGCTTTCCCCTCCTGCATCCCTCTAACTGCCTCCCATACCTCTTCCTCTGTTATTTCCCCTTCCAACTCTTCTCTACTTTTCTCAACATAATAACTCATTCCCTCTGTTGAACATAAGACTTGCCCCTTCCTATAACCTTCCAAATCCTCTTCAACACGCAAAGACAAAATGGTCATATCCCTTCTACGTTTTTGGAACTTACGTAATACTGTCAGCGACGGTTTGTCACCACAAAGTATATCTTCTACTCCC
Organism: Cherax destructor; assembly: GCA_009830355.1. Lineage (NCBI taxonomy): Eukaryota > Metazoa > Arthropoda > Malacostraca > Decapoda > Parastacidae > Cherax > Cherax destructor. The sequence continues at coordinate 3,214 of WNWK01042802.1, read as the reverse complement.
CCCTGACCCTTAAAGCATGGAAACGTTCGTTTTGAACCTCCCTTAACCGTTCCCTGATGCCCGCCACCTCTACCTGATGTCTCCCCTCTCCCCTATCATTATAATACCTTAACTGACTCTCCAAGTACCTCTGCAGCCATATTTTAATTGACCATCTATCCTAGCCTCCTTTATAATACTCCCTGATATTCAGCTTCACTTTCTCAAACCACCATTTAGTTATATCCGACTCTCTCTTCCCATCAGTCCATAACGCCTTCCACCTATCAGCAAATCTCATACTACATCCTTCTCCCTTCAATAATCTAACATTCATCTTCCAATAACTAAAAAAAGTTCTTACCACGCCCCACCATTCTAAATCCGCTACCACTCCCTTGGGATCAGAGAATCTGATATCAAGAGTATGTACTCGCTCCACATTAATCGCACTAGTAATATAAATCCTGTCCAGCCTTGCCGCATACCTTCTTCGCACAAAAGTGTGCTCTATCTTCCAACCGTCTCCTTGCTGAACATCCACTACACCAGCAGCACCTAGAACCTCACGCATAATTCCCAATTCACACCCTGCTCCCACTGGCTCTACATCCCTCTTTCTTATAATGCAGTTCCAATCTCCACCTATCACTGTTATTAACGGCAACCCACTCATGTAGAATACTAACTCCTCTTTTACAAAATCTTCCTTAATTTTTCGGTTATTTACCACAGGCAAATAAACCCCAATAAAACATACCCTTGTATCACCCCAAAACTCTTCCACCCTTACCACCCTACCCACCTCCCTCCTCCCATTTTAATAGATGGAAAGGGCTGGAATCCCTAATGCCTATCGCAACGCTGCCCTTTAATCTATCGGAACTCCCTACATACATCTTAAACCCATTCATACATAACTCAATTCCTAATCTATAATTATGTTCTTGAAGAAAACATAAATCAACTTTCAAACGGCGGAATGTGACCTCCACCTACTTATGCTTGACCTCAGCATGGAGGCCATTCACATTCATTGTGACACACCTGAAGCCTGCATAGGGGGCTTTCCTCGACACTTCTATATCTTTTGCAAGCCACTCTTCCCTGTTTCAACATTATTACTCTTATCACAACCCTTTATACCTACTTTCTCACTATTTTTTTTACACCTCAGTCCCTTGTCCCTCACCCTCACCCCCCCCCCTTTCCCCATCCTGGCTACATCAGCCCACACCTTCTTACACACCCTCTGCCCATTCGTGATTATATCATCCTCAGCCGATCCACTCGGCCATTTCCGGGAACTCCCAGGCGTTTCCATGATCTCCATGTTCTCATTACAATGCACTTGCACCGCTACCACCTTCACTGGGATTGGGACCAAACTCCCCGCCACACTGTCACTCATCCCTCCCACCCGGTCCTCCTGCTCCCCGCCAACACTGCATCCACTAACTCTTCACTCTGCAGTGACTATCCACACAATGGCCTATCTAACATGCTCGTCAGATCTTCGAGCATAGGATCGATCAAACCCAAATCTAGCTCTACCTGCCGGACAGAGTCATCCATTTCTGCTGATCATGATCTTCCAGTTTGTCAGGCAAGGTATAAATATTATCCTCTGTTTCTTCCATCATCTCTCTCCACATTCCTGTCAAAACCACGCCCACGTCCTCATGAGGCCTCACGTCATTGATATCCTTACTTCCAGAATCATGTCGACGATGTGACTGTTGGGTCCGCCTCTTTTCACATTCTATCACCATATGCCCCATTGATCCACATATCCTACAAGTGTGCACTTGACCAGCATAAGTCACATATACTTGAGTTCTAAATCCCTCCATGAGCACATATGAAGGAATTTGTTGTCGTAGCATCATTTTCAACATATACGAGCCTTCAGGGAAACCAGCATACAGCCCCTGTGACCACCGACCAACCGTTGCTTCATGTATTATTCCGTAATGTCCAAATGTTTCTCTGATGTTATGCTCCAAAGCCTCAAATGGAACATTACAAATCCTTATCCAACTGAAGTAGCGAGAAATATCATGTAACTTCACTATTAATCCAGGGTTCACCTCCATGCATTGTTCTTGGAATTTATCCACTAGCCGGTCATAAACAGAGCTCTCCAACAATTTGACAAAAATTCGTGCTGATCCATTGAGGGAAATGCCGTAAATCTCTCCGTTTTGAATCCCGAAAGTATCCCTGATAATTGCAGGTAGTAAGACGTCTGCATTACTCGGGTATATTGCTCCTTTGATGAGTTCTAGACAGACCATGTTGATTTGGCGTTTGGAGCGGTGAGCCATTTTGCTGTGCAAACTGCAGTACCACCAACGGCCACCAGGGACTAGCTCAGAGACAACCTCTCCTGACGAGAGCTGAGCGTCGATTGTTATTAACTAGTAATAAATCGGTACTTATTGTGATGGAGTGATGTATACAGTTTGTGGTAATACACTAAACCTGTAGTTAGCAGCGGTCGCAATATACACAACGAAAATCAAATATTCCTCCAGTAATCTTCATCTTCAGAAGCCACGGCTGCTCCAACACGCAAGTTATACTTTTTGTATCAAACTGAACACATATTACTCTGTTAAATATTCTTCCAGTAGTCCTTTTCATGTGCTAGTCCAAAATCACCGACTGGATACGTCCAAAATAAGTGATCCGCTAATTCGGATTCGCCCAGGTTCGTCCAAGAAACACATGAACAAACGACCGGATTCAAACGGGGTTTTACACGCCCTCATTAAACACCCAAACAGCAACAACAACAAATAGATACAATACAAATAGACAGATCTACTTTTAAGGTGTTATTAGAAAAAAAAATATACAGTGAGCCACAAACCGGATTCGCCCGGATTCGTCCAAGAAATAAGTAAACAAAGGACAGGATTCAAACGGATTCGTTGGAAATAAGCTAAATCGGAAGAACTGTTAAAAACAACTAAACACTTCGAGAAATGATAGACTAGCTAGCTAGGAGAGAGGTCAAGTGTTGTAAGATGACCACCACCATAAAGATCTGTGTAGTCTGTAGAAAGGGTAAGGGACGAAAACAGGCCTGGATTGCTTGCAATCTCTGTGGTCAATGGTCCCATGGTATATGCAGGGATTTTCAACCAGTTACCACACTTGACATAAACTCAGAGAGATGTTTTTGGGTCTGACCAAACGAGATACACCTGTATGAGGAAATTGCATCTAT
>WNWK01042801.1:0-15815 GCA_009830355.1 Cherax destructor | reverse complement strand
GGGAGCCAGAAGATCCCGGGGTCAAAAACCCCGGGCCCCAAATGACCCGGGTCAGAAAAACACGGGCCCCAGAAACGCCGGGGTCGAATAACAGGGAAACCCCAAAAAAGGCCGGGCCAAAAACACGGGAGCCGAATGATGCCGGGGTCAGAATAACAGGGACCAAAAATAGAATTTTCCCCAACCAAAACCCCCCCCACACCCACATCCTTTATGTCCCAAATGAACCGGATACACCATTAAAAACAATAACATAATATTATTTTTTCCCCGGGGGGACCGAACTTGTCAGTTCTTACACCAATAGGGACTCTTTTTACTCATTGTAAAGTGAGAGAAATGCCTCTTTGTATATATATATATATATATTATAAAACAACACTCGTACCAATTAAACCCTTTTGTACGGGCCCCGTCATTGTTGTGAGCGAGAAGCACATGAAGGCGTCATGTGGTTCTCGCTCCAATGGGGCCAGTTCAAATGGGTTAAACCTGGCTAGCCATGTTGTTGATCAGTACCACTCGTTCGTGGTTACAATAATATATATATATATAAATATAAAGAGGAATTACCCAAACAAAGAAGCATTTCTCACGAGGAATTAGATGTATCTAAAGGCCACAACCAAAAAGAAAAATGAACGAGGAAGTAGCGATGGTTCTTGTTAAAAGAGAATACCTTTGATGAGTTCCGGGGCTTTTTACTCCCAGGCCCTGCCTTAAGCCAGGCTCGTCTGGTGTTTGCCTGGTCAACCAGGCTTTTTGCTGGTGGCCCACTGACCCCAATATCAATGACAGCCTGGTTCCTCTGGCACCTGGTAAAAATACCTGTCCAGTTTTCTCTTGAAGACTTCTACACTTGTTCCAGCAGTGTTTCTGATATCTTCTGGTAAGATGTTGAATAATCTGGAACAACGGATTTGATACAGTTTTCCCCCTTTATTGTCTCACTGCACCTCTGTTTTTTACCGGGTTTATTGTGCACTTCCTCCCATATCTCTCTACCAATATGTTGTTATGGCAGTGTGCAGATTTGGGACAGGCCTCTCTCTCCCTCCGCCCCAGTGAGTACATATTTAAGATTTTAAGGCGTTCCCAGTAATTTAAATGCTTTATTGGCTTTATGGAGGCAAACATTTACGTCTTGTTGAGCTCCCGTGCAGCTTGTTGCTTGTCTGCAGGGTCCACTGTACCTTACTTACACTTGCGAAATATGTAATGATGAGTGTGAGCCAGACGTCTGCTACAGAGCGAGTCTGATACAACAGCCTTTGGCTCAGCATCCATTTGTTCAGTACCCGGGATCCCAACAGGTCCAGGTTACCATCAAAGAAAAACAATGATTTTTAGAATTATAGGCAAACGATTTAAGTTCAAAGAATGAAAATATTTCTTAAAATGATAAATACATAAAATACATACATTATTACAAGAAGTACATTACAGTAACGCAGTATATAAAATATAAAAAAAACAATCACTGCTGATCTGTCGTTTAAAGACCATAACAAGACAAAGATCACAACAGCCAGGAAGATGACGGGTGGGTATTGAGAACTTTCAAAACAAGGGAAATAATGCCGATGGTGACACTATTCAAATCGCTAGTGCCCCCCCAATCTGCTCAGTGCTGACGGCCCCGTTCAGGGCAGGAGAAATAGCAGAGCTGGAACAAATCAAGATCGTTTCGGCTACATTGAGCCATTGAAACATCTAAATTATTGGGAACGCCTTCAAGTCTTGAACATGTACTCATTGGAGCGGAGGAGAGAGAATCATGATAATATATACATGGAAAGTATTGGGCTGGTCCCAAATCTCCACCCATAACAACATACTGGGTGAGAGATAGGGAGAAAGTGTAAAATAAACCCAGTGAGGGCAGGGGGGCGGGGGGACAATCGGGAGACTGTAAACATCCGGGGTCCCAGACTTTCAAATCTTACCAGAAGATATCCGAAACACGGCTGGAACCAGTGTAGAAGCCTTCAAGAGGAAACTGGACAAATATCTTCACCAGGTGCCAATCAACCAGGCTGTGATGGATATGTGGGGCAGCGGGGCCTCCAGCAGCAACAGCCTGGTTGACCAGGCAAGCACCAGACGAGCCTGGCCCATGGCCGGGCTCCCGAAAGATACTCTCGAAACTCTTCAAAGGTATTTCAAAGGTATACTTGCACTGCTTGCGCCACCTCTTAACCTTTCTCAGTGTCCAAAGGTCTGTTGTCGGGTTTTCTTTGTACAAGTTCAAGGACTAGGGAGACATGGCTTTTGTTGGTCTCTGCCTGGAGAATGTGGGTTCCTACCTGCCCGGAGAATGTGGGTTCTTACCTGCCCGGAGAATGTGGGTTCCTACCTGTCCGGAGAATGTGGGTTCCTACCTGCCCGGAGAATGTGGGTTCCTACCTGCCCGGAGAATGTGGGTTCCTACCTGTCCGGAGAATGTGGGTTCCTACCTGCCCGGAGAATGTGGGTTCCTACCTGCCTGGAGAATGTGAGTTCCTACCTTCCCAGAGAATGTGGGTTCCTCATGCCCGGAGAATGTGGGTTCCTACCTGCCCGAGAATGTGGGTTCCTACCTGCCCGGAGAATGTGGGTTCATACCTGCCCGGAGAATGTGGGTTCCTACCTGCCCGGAGAATGTGGCTTCCTACCTGCCCAGAGAATGTGGATTCCTACCTGCCCGGAGAATGTGGGTTCCTACCTGTCCGAGAATGGGGTTCCTACCTGCCCGGAGAATGTGGGTTCCTACCTGCCGAGAATGTGAGTTCCTACCTGCGAGAATGTGGGTTCCTACCTTCCCGGAGAATGTGGGTTCCTACCTGCCTGGAGAATGTGGGTTCCTACCTGCCCGGAGAATGTGGGTTCCTACCTGCCCGGAGAATGTGGGTTCCTACCTGCCTGGAGAATGTGGGTTCCTACCTCCCCGGAGAATGTGGGTTCCTACTTGCCCGGAGAATGTGGGTTCCTACCTGCCCGGAGAATGTGGGTTCCTACCTGCCCGGAGAATGTGGGTTCCTACCTGCCCTGAGAATGTGGATTCCTACCTGCCTGGAGAATGTGGGTTCCTACCTCCCCGGAGAATGTGGGTTCCTACCTGCCTGGAGAATGTGAGTTCCTACCTTCCCAGAGAATGTGGGTTCCTACCTGCCCGGAGAATGTGGGTTCCTACCTGCCCGGAGAATGTGGCTTCCTACCTGCCCGGAGAATGTGGGTTCCTACCTGCCTAGAGAATGTGGCTTCCTACCTGCCCGGAGAATGTGGCTTCCTACCTGCCCGGAGAATGTGGGTTCCTACCTGCCCGGAGAATGTGGGTTCCTACCTGCCCGGAGAATGTGGGTTCCTACCTGCCCGGAGAATGTGGGTTCTTACCTGCCCGGAGAATGTGGGTTCTACCTGCCCGGAGAATGTGGGTTCCTACCTGCCCGGAGAATGTGGGTTCCTACCTGCCCGGAGAATGGGGGTTCCTACCTGCCCGGAGAATGTGGGTTCCTACCTGCCTAGAGAATGGGCTTCCTACCTGCCCGGAGAATGTGGCTTCCTACCTGCCCGGAGAATGTGGTTTCCTACCTGCACTGAGAATGTGGCTTCCCCCTGCCTGGAGAATGTGGCTCCTATCTGCCTGGAGAATGTGGGTTCCTACCGCCTAGAGAATGTGGGTTCCTACCTGCCTGGAGAATGTGGGTTCCTACCTGCCTAGAGAATGTGGGTTCCTACCTGCCTGGAGAATGTGGGTTAGTATCTGCCTGGAGAATGTGGGTTCCTACCTGCCTGGAGAATGTGGGTTCCCATCTGCCTGGAAAATGTGGGTTCCTACCTGCCTAGAGAATGTGGGTTCCTACCTGCCTGGAGAATGAAGGTTCCTACCTGCCTGTGAATTTGGGTTATGGTTCTAACAAGCGGAGAGTCAGCGAGACGTGCTCAATAAAACGTTCCATAGTCTACCTTCATCAAAATGAATTCAAGTGAAAAGTAAAGAAAAAGTGAAACGATAAATATGGATGGAGGAAGGAAAACGAAAAAAATGGAGGAGAAAGAGTAGAAAGTTGGAGAGAGGATGGAAGGTAAAGGAGAACCGGAGATGAAGGTGAAAAAACAGAAGAGAGAAGGAAGAGGAGGCGGTGGTGGTTGTTGTGTTGTGGGTCAGGAGGCTTGTGATCACGTGACCTGGTCCAGCCAACAACAACAACAACTAGGCCAGGAACACAACTGGGCAGTAGGGGACCCGCACCCTCGTAAATTCCGGATAAACGTCAATAGTGGAGGCCTAAGTGATGAAAGAACAGAGGGAGGACGACAGCAGAGGGAAGCAGCAACGGATTACCCACCTACTGATGGAAAACGAATGAGAGGGAGAGAAGGGACGCACGAGTGAAAGAGGGAGGAGAGTAGAAGAAGAGAAAAGGGAAGGAGTGAAAGAGGAGGGAGAGTAGAAGATAAATAGAAAGGAGGAGTGAAAGAGGGACAAGGAAGAGACGGGGAGGGGGGATGAGGAAGAGGCGGAAGGAGAAGCAAGAGGAAAGGAGGCAGGGAGGGAGGCAGTACCAGCAGTCATAGCTTCCTGTATCAAGGAGCTAATGAGATAAGCTGCGTGTTTACCATGCTGAGGGAGAAAGAGGGAGGGAGGGAGGACGAGGGAGGGAAAGAGGAGAATGGAGAGAAGATCAAGAGGAGAGCAGGTCAAGAACGAGGGGGAGGGGGGGAAGAGGAGTAGAGGGGAAAGAAAGATTAATGATAAAGAGGAGAATGGAGAAGGTCAGTGAGCGGTGGAATGAACGTGGAGAGGAACATCAACGATGAAGGGAAGGCAGGAACGGTCAATAGTGGAGAAAATGAATCCTGGCAACGTTTCGGTCCGACCGTAACGTTGTCATAAGTTTCATTCTATGTGCTGGTTATTTGTGTGTTGTACCAGCCACGGTACTGTGAGTTTTTTATTCTCTAAAGTCACTGAAGATCAGTGGTGGAGAGGAGAGAGAGAGAGAGAGAGAGAGAGAGAGAGAGAGAGAGAGAGAGAGAGAGAGAGAGAGAGAGATAGAGAGACAGAGACAGAGAGAGAGAGAGAAACACAGACAGACAGAGACAGAGTGGGGAGGGGGAAAGGGAGGGAGGTATACCAATACACTCCAGAATAGCCACAAAAAATAAGACTAGAGAAAAAGTAAGTTTGAGAAACAGACGGAAGACAAGTTTCCCCATTATCGTGTGCGAGCCATCACCTGATAAATTACCCCTGAGGGAAGGAGCAGAGGTGAGGGGAGGGGCGGAGGTGAGGAGGGGCGGAGGTGAGGGGAGGGGCCGAGGTGAGGGAGGGGCGAAGGTGAGGGAAGGAGCGGAGGTGAGGGGAGGGGCGGAGGTGAGGGGAGGGGCGGAGGTGAGGGAAGGAGCAGAGGTGAGGGGAGGGGCGGAGGTGAGGGAGGGGGAGGTGAGGGGAGGGGGCGGAGGTGAGGGAGGGGCGGAGGTGAGGGAGGGGCGGAGGGGAGGGAGGGGCGGAGGTGAGGGAGGGGCCGAGGTGAGGGAAGGAGCAGAGGTGAGGGGAGGGGCGGAGGTGAGGGAGGGGCGGAGGTGAGGGGGGGGGCGGAGGTGAGGGGGGGCCGAGGTGAGGGGAGGGGCGGAGGTGAGGGGAGGGGCGGAGGTGAGGGAAGGAGCAGAGGTGAGGGAGGGGGGGAGGTGAGGGAGGGGCGGAGGTGAGGGGAGGGGCGGAGGTGAGGGAGGGGGCGGAGGTGAGGGGGGGGGCGGAGGTGAGGGAGGGGCGGAGGTGAGGGGAGGGGGCCGAGGTGGGGGGGAGGGGCGGAGGTGAGGGAGGGGGCGGGGGTAGGGGAGGGGCGGAGGTGAGGGATGGGGCGGAGGTGAGGAAGGAGCAGAGGTGAGGGGAGGGGCGGAGGTGAGGGGGGGGGCGGAGGTGAGGGGAGGGGGCGGAGGTGAGGGGAAGGGCGGAGGTGAGGGGAAGGGGCGGAGGTGAGGGAGGGGCGGAGGTGAGGGATGGGGCGGAGGTGAGGGAAGGAGCAGAGGTTGGGGAGGGGGAGGTGAGGGGAGGGGCGGAGGTGAGGGAAGGGGCGGAGGTGAGGGAAGGGGCGGAGGTGATGGAAGGGGGGAGGTGATGGAAGGGGCGGAGGTGAGGAAGGGGCGCAGGTGATGGAAGGGGCGGAGGTGAGGGAAGGAGCAGAGGTGAGGGGAGGGGCGGAGGTGAGGGAAGGAGCAGAGGTGAGGGGAGGGGCGGAGGTGATGGAAGGGGCGGAGGTGATGGAAGGGGCGGAGGTGAGGGAAGGGCGGAGGTGAGGGAAGGGCGGAGGTGAGGGAAGGGGCGGAGGTGAAGGGAAGGGGCGGAGGTGAGAGGAAGGGCGGAGGTGAGGAAAGGGAAGCAGAGGAGAGAAAAAGGCATGGAGGTGAAGAAAAGGGAGGAAAGGAATAGAGGGGTGGTGAGAGGCGGAGAGAAGGAACCGGAAGATGGGTGTCGAGGAAAGACAGGGAGAAGCCGGATGTAAGACGGAAGAGAAGCCGGAAGGAAGAAAATCATGAGCAGCAAGGAGGAAGGAAAAACGGAAGAAACTTAAAGGTCGAGAAAGAGAAACAGGGGAAAAAAAGGCAAAACAAAATGGGAGCAAAGTGAAGAGGGAAGCAGCTGGAAGGGAGAATCACAGGGAAAGAACAGAGGGAGGTAAGAACAGGGTGCAATGAGAGGAAGGATTAGGAAGAAAGGAGGTGAGGGAGAACAAATGAAGCTACCATAACCACAAGCTGATTGTTAGTAGCTAAAAGGTGGGACCAGGAGCTATGAATCGACTCCTGCCAATATAACCGAGTGTACTCACCCACTTGTGCTTCACCAACACTCGGAGAGAGGGAATCAGTCCGGATTCAAGGACTGATCACATCGACTCCAGACTGAGGGACTGATTACCTCAAACTCCTCATCTTTCACCTTTCTCTGCACTGGACTGAAGAAGCCACTGGCTGGAGAAACGTTTCCACAGTTAAGATACCCAAGTGTTGAACAAGTGTCTAATTCATCATCCTGTCTGTTTCCTGAGCCATTTCTCTGCAATGCCTCTGTGTACACTGGAAAATACTGTGTCGCACAGAGCCTTCTTGCCAGGCAAAGAGTCGGTGTCAATGATTTCGATGTTATGACGTCAGAGCATTGATGACTACCCAGCCACGTTAGCAGCACCCGGAAATTCATCACCTGATAACCCATCCTCTATCTACAACAGCGTACGTTAGATACCATTCCTCTGTGACTACCAAATGCCCTGCACTGCCCAGTAATGTTATTTCGTTATTGTCGAATAACTATGCGTCTATACAGGTTGTTCAACAGCCTCTCAGCATACATAGACCCCTATCTGTCTTCAAGAGGGAACTGGACAGATACGTAAAGTCAGTGCCTGATCAGCCTGTTCGTACGTTGTATTGCGTGGCCTCCAGTTAAGACTCCAGGTACTTCGACGACGGCGGAGAGTGAAAACGAAGTGTGTAGGTTCATATCTGCCAATTATATATGTAAAATATTGAGACTTTGTTTATTTACGTTACATTATGGGACGGTTATTTGAGCTTACCTCTTCTGGTTGATATATGTTATAAGTTTAGTTTTTGTGTGGGCAAATGTGTCAATATGCCAAATTAGTTAAAACAAATAACGTGGAATCAGTGGACTGTATGCGAGAATTGGAGAACTCCCCTTCTGATCAGATTCAAATTTTTAGCCCTGGTGCATTTTTCATAAAGCCTCATATCTTCACTGCTAATATTTCACTGCATTATAAACTTGTAATAATGTTGGGAGAATTACCGACAGTATGTTAGGTAGAAGGACACAAGTGCAACTAATGCGACATTTTATTGTGTTACTTCAGCTGCACTTGTGTCTTTCTACCTAACGCATTATAAACTTACGTCGCACAATGCACTATCGCAATCGCTAGCGTTGAGGTAGAAGTGCTGAGCTTATGCAATACGGGAACAACTTTCTTGGATCTTACAGAACTGAAATATATCTGATTATTGTAGACGTTTAAATCAGGAAGAAATCTATGAAATATAATGCATGCGAAAACGCTCGTCCTATTTAAAGGAAAGAGCAAGACGTTGGGTCCAAGGCCTAAGGACCACTGATGAGTTGACAAACATTCTCTCGTGTTTACCATTACAAAGTTTGTCAACAACAAACTTGCGGTAAACACAAAGAGCGCAGTTTCGACATAGGAGAGAGAAGCTAATGACGACGTTTCGGTCCGACTTGGATCTTCCTCTACCTGCGAGTTCTGTATTCCAGTGCAGGTATTGTGCCTTCCAGTTCTTTACGGTTACCTGCACCATTATCGTAGCTTTAAAAAGAAGAATCCTTGCACCTGCCCCTTCTTTATTGAATGGTGATAATTCTGAAGTTAAAATATATTAATGTAGTTTTGGCAAGACCGTTACTGGCAAACCCACTTTGTCATCTCCTGAGACGGCGAGCATTTCCAAGATAAGAGCTTCGTCTTTTATTAGTCTACGCCCGGGAAGACTTTGCCAATTTCTTTGTGTTGGTAAAAAAAAAACCCCCTTGACAAGAACCTTTAGCCTTATCCTCTTTCCAAGGAGCCGCTGCAGAACTTTACAATGTATTTATAACTGGCTTAATGAAGCCCCTTGTTCTCTTCACCTGAGTTCTGGGGCAACACTGAAAAATACACTCTACTGTTTTATATATATATATATATATATATATTTTTTTTTTTTATTACAGTGGAACCTCGGTATGAACTTAATTCGTTCCGAAGGCTGTTCAGTGGCAATTTTTCGAGCACCGCAATTTTTTAAAAGGGAATAAATAAAGTTAACCCGTTTCAGACCCCCAAAAAATACATTTAAAAGCGACTTTGCGGTGTATTTTCGTATGGTATTTATGATTGTATTCTCGTTTTCTTGGTTTTTTGATAGAATAAAAGATATATTACAGAAATAGAGATGATTTTGGATGGTTTACAGAATAAAAGTACCTTGAAATTAAGCTCAAAGTACAGGAAATGTTAGATTTTTGCTGATGTTCATAGTAAAAAATCACGTCACGCGTCCAAACACTAACGTCTTAATATTTTTTCCAAAATGCCGATATTATTTATACTATTTTTTCAATAATTCAGTAGTCTGCATAACAGTAAATCTTCTATCTTTGTGTGAATAAAAATTCAAAATGGAAAGCAAGCGTAATATAAGGGGGGCCCCGAAGTGGGAGGAGCTATAGGAGAGGGGGGAGGGGCCAGGAAGGAGCATTCGTATCTGATGAGTCTTTTTGATAGCCGGATACTAGCGGTGGCCAAATACAATTTGTGAAATTACGCAAATATTAGTAAAAAAGGGTATCTTCACATTTATTCCAACTTGATACCCAAAACACGATAGATAACCTAAAAGCACATTAAACCCCCCGAAATTAAAAAAAGGATATTATGGAGAGGGGAGGCGGTTTAATCTGGGCAAAACACACTAACCTTTTCTTTTTTGGTGTTATCACTAATCTTTTTTTCCTGGGGACATTTATACAAATATAAAAATACCCCAAAAATGCAAAAAAACAAATAGTTTACAGTGACTGAGGGCAGGGAAAACGACGCCTATCTTCGGCAGGTCGTGTTTGTTTGGTCAGGGCCCAAAAAACTACACCGGTTCAGTCCGGGTTCCACTGTGTGTTTATTTTTTATATATAATTATATATATTTTTTTATATATATATTTAAAAAAAAATATATATATTCCCAATTTTCCTCTCATAGAGCACCCCAACTCGAACAATTATGTGGTTTTTTGAGGGTTTTTTTGTAAGTGCTTTTTGGGGGCAAAGGTTTTTCTAATTTTCATTATTTCTTAGGGGAAAAAATTCCTTCGGTATCGGCACTTTAATACCCTCGGGAAAGAATTAATCCAAGTAGAGGCCCCGTATATATTTTGCGAGGGGCTTATACATCCAACAAGCGTGTGGGGGTATTAAAAGGAGTGGGGGCAAGTGGTTTTATGATTTAAAGGTGTTGGTGTGGGAAAGGTGACAGGTAAAAACCCGGGTTTGCGGACTTGATTGAGTCCTGGAGGTGGGAAGACAGTCCCCCTTTAAGGACAGGGGGGGGATACTTGATTTTTTAATTTCACGGCACGCCCTGGCAAGAGGGGGTGAATGATGTTAAATGCTTCTTTTCAGGTCACCAGCCCGATGGGAGAGGCCGGGCCCTAGTTGCCAAATGCAGTACGAAGGGGACAAGATGCTGCCTCAATGTTAAAAAACCCAAATCAGCTGGTTTTTTTGGGGTTCAAAAGGGGAAGGCTGCCCATGCACCCCGTATCATAAAAATGCCCCAAAGAAAAGCCTTAATAAATTGGACTTTGCCAATTTTTTCAACTCAGTCAAAAGGGATGTTCCCAGTTTCTAGGCACTTTCCCCCTATCCTTCATAGAATCGTGTTATAGTGTGGCTTCTAAATTTTGTTTGGGGACCATGAAATTGACTCGTGTGGGGGTGTGCAACGGGGGGGCCCCCTTGCCCCTTTTTTTTTGTCTACCATAAAAGGTTTTACAGAAACATTGTCCAGTGAGCTCAATATCGGTTCTTGGATGACGGGACCCCGGCACTACACAATCTCCCTGGGAGCACCAGGAAAATTGTATGGTAGGCCCGGGCCCCATTTTAAAACCCCACCAAATGTGAGATATTTCCCCCCAATCCACAGATGATCCGGGGCATTGGGGTTTTTAAGAGGCCACCCCCAACCACTCTCCTTGGTGCCCCCCTTGGGCCCCCCTGCCCCATCTGGTCCTAAAAAAAACCCCCCCTGAGGACGTGGAAGGTGGATAAAACATTGATAAAAGATGCCCCCACTCACCAGGTCCGTCAATCCCAAACTTACAATTCCGAATGCCCCCCCCCTTCAACAGCCCAAACTCGAAAACCCACTCCCCTCAAGACCATGCTAGAGAGTTTTGAATTTTCACTGAAGATGGACAGTGGTTGGCCCCTTTACTTCCAGTCAGTTTTTGGGGGTGGGGGGCGCAAATTGATTCCCCTACCAGCCTTCTTATCCTTTCCCTACATCAAAAAAGGCTAATAAAACAAATTCTTCCATACAACCTCAGTGATTCAGCGGGAAAACCCAGGACCCCAGCTACACCAGTGCCATCACTGAATGGGAGACTCTTGCTGCTCCAAACCCAAACCTAGTGAAGAACAGGCCTAAAACAGTCAGCTGGGCCCCATTGTTGAAAAGAACCCAATATGCTCAGGGCCGTAACATAGACAGGAGCTGCCCGTCTCCTAGCCGTGAGTGCCATCCTCGGGGACTTCCTCCAAACAGTTCCCATTTCGGCCATGGGAACACGCCTGGCCCCTAAGACCCTTCGTATTGCAGTGGCTCTGCCCTTGCTGCCCCCATTCACACGGAATATACGTTTTGCGGGTGCCAGCCGACCAATATGGTCTACATGGTCTTCTTTTTCTAAAACCAAGGGTTGGATGAACACAATGAGGTCAACGACATCATAAAGAGAACCCTCGCTACAGCTGGATGCCCAGCCGGAGAGAGCCTCGATCACTGCACCAACAACGCCCCACAACCCAGCAAACCGCCCCGACGGATCACCATCTATCCTTGGAAGAATGGCAAGCTCTTAGCATGGGATTATACCTGCGTGTCGACACTGGCTGACACCTACATCCATCACGGTGTTGGGCGACAGGGAGGAGCTGCTGACCACAGAGAGGATACAAGATCGGCGGGGTACAGGGACATAAGCCAACAGTATAAATTTGTCCCACTGGGATCGGGACCGGGGCGTGGGGAAAAAATCGCACGTTTCCTTAAAGAGCTGGTTTCCCCGGACTCATCGACACCACCAGGGACCCAAGGGCAGCCACGTTCATGTTCCCCCCGTGGCCATCCAGAGGGTAACGCATGCTGCATACTGGCTGCGCCCGGCTTCGGAGGGCTGGAGGAAATTCATAATCTTTGACATATTGACCCATTTATTCATGTTCATGTTTGTGTGTTTTATAAATGTATTCTGTCTATTAATAAAGCATTTAAGATATGTGTATATAGGATGGGTGGTAGGAAGTGGAATATTCAACGCTTCAGGAAGAAATCCAAATATTCTTCCTTGATGCCTTTTTATCCACTTCCGAGGCCTAGGTCCCACAATTTGCACCAGGGGTGGACCCATCCTATTATTGTAAAAAAAAAAAAAAAATATATATATATATATATATATATTATTTATATATAAAATGTCGTTCCGAATTGGTAAAACTGGTCAATTAGCAAGAACTCATTTAAAATTAAGTCCTTTCTAAAATTTTCTCTTATACGTTTAAATACATATTTTTTTAATTTATGTTAATGTAAAAATTAATCATTTTGTACCAAAAGAACCTTAGAAAACTTACCTTATTATAACAAGCACAATTTAATTTAGCCTAGTCCAACTAAATATATTTTAGATAAGTTTACAATAATTTAATGATAAACAAACAATGAAATCATTTTTTTTCGTTATGTTCAGAATGATTTTTGTGAAATTACTGCATACAAAAATTTTCGCTTGCCTTGTTCGGCAAGAAGTGCATTGCTATTTAAGCCAAAATAGCAAGTTTTACTTATTCGGCACGACATAAACACCACATACACACACATACAATTGCTGAATCTGAACGATAATGCTCTAGCCAGGAGGTGGGCTTGAGACAAGCAAGAAAATACTGTGGATGTGTCGGTAAACAAAGATCAAATCCAATATGATCGTGCCACAGGAAGGATGATCCATGAGAGTGTTTCTAAGCAATTCCAAGCTAATCCTCTTTAAAATATATCTAGTTATTTATTAAAAACACAAACAATGGCTATAAAGCTGATGTTTTTTTACTGTATGACAGCCAGCAGTTGCTGACTGCTTCCTAACCTGCGGCTACTTTCTGACTGGACCTTCATTAGATATTCTCTCCAGTCTTACACATGGTTATCTATTGCTAAGTTCGGTAGTAGCCCTCACTGTAGTAAAGAAATTGACCTGGTTCAGTCAAATCGTAGCCCAACCCTAATTCGATGACCTGGTTCTCCAACAGCCAATAATTCGATGACCTGGTTCCCCAACAGTCAATAATTCGGGATGACCTGGTCTCCAACAGCCAATAATTCTGATGACCTGGTCTGCCCCAACAGCCAATAATTCGATGACCTGGTTCCCCAACGCAATAATTCGATGACCTGGTTCCCAACAGTCAATAATTCAATGACCTGGTTCCCCTCTAACAGCCAATAATTCGATGACCTGGTTCTCCAACAGTCAATAATTCAATGACCTGGTTCCCCAACAGCCAATAATTCGATAACCTGTTTCCCCAACAGTCAATAATTCGATGACCTGGTTCCCCAACAGCCAATAATTCGATGACATGGTTCCCCAACAGCCAATAATCGATGACATAGTTCTCCAACAGCTAATAACTGATGTGTTGGTCCCCCAACAGCCAATAACCAATGACATGGTTCCGAACAGCCAATCTTGCTTCCCCAGCAACCAATAACAGATGTCCCTTTTCCCCCAATGTCAATGAAAGTTGTCTTGGTTTCTCAACAGCCAATGAACACTATTAATTCCCGAACACGTAATCACCTGAGGGCATGGAGTGACAAGTCACCAATCACTTGGTGCCACTGTCGCTTCCCTCGTCTACACATCAACATTTTTATTCCTAATATAACTTAAAAGAGTATTTGTTTAAAAAAGACACTCAAGAAAGGGAACATTTCCTAATTGTTTAAAAGAAGAAACACTTTCCTGACCTATACATACAAATGAAACTATCAAACACATCACATGGTATTAGGGACTATTTTGGGACTGCCCATTACATTATACCGAATTAGGGAGTAAGAGTAGTGAGTTGGGTGTAGTCAGCTTATTTGTTGTGGCTCTAGTACGAAGAGAGGAAAACCTATTAGTGTAGATAAATATAAAAAAAATGATCAAGAAAGCGATCAAGAGAGGAAATATTGAAGAATACAGAGGAATGATGGGTTTATGTTAATATATCTTAATTTACACAACTGTAATCGAAGTGGCACACACACACAAAAAAATGATAATAAAAACAGGACGAAACAATAAATATTCCGGCCATGGGCCAGGCTCATTTGGTGCTTGCCTAGTCAACCAGGCTGTTAATACTGGAGGCCAGCTGACCCCCCAATATCAATCACAGCTGGTTCATGTGGCACCCTACTTGTCCAATTTCCTCTTGAAGACTTCTACACTTGACCCGGCAGTGTTTCTGATAACGTCTACACTTGGCCCGGCAGTGTTTCTGATAACGTCTACACTTGGCCCGGCAGTGTTTCTGATAACGTTTACACTTGGCCCGGCAATGTTTCTGATAACGTCTACACTTGGCCAGGCAGTGTTTCTGATAACGTCCGGTAAAATGTAGAGATTTCGTTCTTGTTAACCACTGATAACAAGACATCGATAAATTATTAATGGGTTTAGAGCCTACTGACTAAAGTAGGGTCATCAAGTCTGCACGTAACCTCTTCAACACCAGATAAGAATACTTAATTCCCTATTTTTGATATAAAATAAACTCTAAATATAATGTATATGCAAAAAACTAGAACTAGCGACACAAGATGCAAAACAACCACGGGGGGAGTTGAATGATAGCTCTAGGCCTTTCGTGCTACAATCAACACATCAGGAGCTTGCAATTTTGCAGAAATGAGTAGGAAGTCCAGTAGATACGTTCAAGAGAACGACTCTAGCTAGAGTCGTTCCCTTGAACGTATCTACCTGGACTTCCTACTCATTTCTGCAAAATTGCAAGCTCCTGACGTGTTGATTGCAACACGAAAGGCCTAGCTAGAGCTATCATTCACCTATCCCCCCCCCTCGTGGTTGTTTTGCATACTGCATATACTGAGAGAAATATACCTCTCAGTGTCGGTACCTCTCAGTGTCGGTACCTCTCCTGTGTCGATAAATAATTCGTTATATCGGTGTAATCCAAGAATTTAGTGAAATATTTACTCTCGTAAAATCTATATTTGAATACAAGTCTAGTAGGGAAAATATCAATGCTGGTGAGCAGGTTTTCTCTAAGTCATATCTTCATTTTTATAAAGTCAAACAGATAAATTAAAATTATATATTCTTTGTATTAAAAAAATGGCGTTAATAGAAAGCTTTTTCGGAACATATTGGAGGTTAAATTCAAATGTTTCGCTTAATTTACGCAAATTACGACTTTGATTAAATAATTTGAATTTCCAATTTTAATAATTATATGTTAATTTACAGCAAACTGGTATTATATTTGGCACCTTCGTTCATTACACAACCTGGATATTTATGCCACTGTCAAGATAACAGCTGCAGCAACAACAAACTCACAAGAGGACTGCAAACAACAGTCTTACACACGTCGTCGTGTGTGTGTGTTATTGTCTTACACGTTGTCCATGTGTGTTATTGTCTTACACGTTGTCCATGTGTGTTATTGTCTTACACGTTGTCCATGTGTGTTATTGTCTTACACACACATTGTCTGTGTGTTATTGTTTTATACACATTGTCTGTGTGTGTTATTGTTTTACACACATTGTGTGTGTGTGTTATTGTCTTACACACATTGTCTGTGTGTGTTATTGTTTTACACACATTGTCTGTGTGTGTTATTGTTTTACACAGTTGTGTGTGTGTTATTGTTTACACATTGTCTGTGTGTGTTATTGTCTTACATTGTCTGTATGTGTTACTGTCTTACACGTAGTGCATGGTGTCACTGTCTTACA
>WNWK01042800.1:0-15816 GCA_009830355.1 Cherax destructor | reverse complement strand
AGCAGGGTAGGTTCTGGGCTACTGTAGGCCCTCTTATACCCAGGTTGGTTCTGGGCTACTGTGGACCCAACTTAACACAGGTTGGTTCAACTATTCTTAAAAATCATAGTTTTTTCACTTTCAAATGCATATAAAAGCCTGATAACATGTTTACATATCATATTTAAAAGTGAGCAATGAGCTAGGCCTAAAGCATGCATATACAGTACACACATTACTTACCTTAAAATATTTTCATCCTTAGCTTTGTAGTGGTGAATATGTTTTTGTAGGAAGTTTAAATAAATGAAAAATGGCAAAAATTGAAAACCACTGCTATTAAAAAAAACGCTAAAAAAGCAAAGCACAGTAAAGCAGGGCTTGCATGTACATGTATAGGTTTTTTGGTACACCTATACATATGTACGGGGGCCCCCAGTTTCATAAACCCTGAAATCGTACAATTATGTAATATAATATTTAAGTTTTTTTTAAGTGTATTTTTGGGGGGTCTGAAATGACAAACCTATTGACATTATTTCTTGGAAAAATTCTTCGGAATCCTTGAGCAGGTTTTGGAATGAATTTTTCAAACTGGGGGTCCACTGACATGTTTTTCAGAGGATCTTTATAAAACGCTCTTTTAAAATTTCATTTAACAATATTAGTTTCTACCATCAATTTTGGGGGAGAAAGTACATAGACCCATGATTCAGAGTACAGTGTTCGTCTTCATTGTGTAGAAAACCAGACAATATACAATATGTAATTTTAATTAAAAGACATTACTCATACTGCATGCAAAAAAACCATAGGATGGGATGGGGTGCATAATAAAGATATTAAACTAACTAACTTTTCATGAGGAATTCATATCAGTACCATGGAAAATATATGTTTGTATAAATTATCTTTCTTGCTACTTTATTATAACCAATAGACATCAGATGTTTAAAAGTATCATTGTATTGATGTAGTATTCTTCACCATTTTGGAAAAAGGTAACTCATTATAGCCTTGAAACTACATATGCCAGTGGATCAGTCATGATCTGGTTTAAGATGATGAATGTTTTTCTATGTCCTCTTTTGACTACAGTAAATGCTCTTATAAAGCTCTTTTTATAAACAAATAAGGTAAACTATTTCTGTAAAGAGGGGTGATACATATTATACAGTTAAGATGATTAATATATAACCCCACTTTATGAATATCAGAATGGTATACAATACCGCAGGTTTTAAAAATAAGACACATGGCAACAGTTGGCATCTTTTTCAAATTCAGTCCCTCAGCCTGGCTGAGGGGCTGACAACCTAAAACTATGTCTTCAAGGGAGGGGTGCCTGCTTTCTGTACTCGCTGAAGAAGCCTCTGTGTAGAGAAACATTTCGAATAAAGTTGCCAAAAAGTTGCCTTTTCTCCAGGGAAGTGGAACAATTCTTCCTCCGTAAGCCATGCGGGGTGGCGACTAAAATGCCGGGTGCAAGGGGCTAGTAACCCCTTCTCCTGAATATATTACTAAATGTAAAAGAAGAAACTTTCGTTTTCCTTTTGGGCCACCCTGCCTCGGTGGGAAACAGCCGACGTGTTGAAAGAAAGAAAGAACTTTGCCTATGTGTTTACTTACCACACTACTTTATAAAAAGACTTTTACTTATGCAAGGCATTTTGGGCAACCTAAAGCTAAATTATGAAGTACTGCAATGTTCTTGCAACTGTGATTAAACAAATACAGTGGTACCCCGGTTTACGATATTTTTTCATTCCAGAATGCTGTTCAAGTGCCATTACCAAACGAATTTATCTCCTTAAGAAAAGTTGTAAAATAGACTAGTCCTTTTAGACCCCCAAAATTACACTTACAAAAGCATTTAAAAAAATAAACTTACATAAAAGGGTGAGTTTGGGGACCATCGTAAACCGGGGTACCACTGTATATTGAAATTTGAATGGCGTGGGGCATACACCGTTCAATTTTCATTGAACTTTCAATCTCATTTACAAAATCTCATCATGTATACAAAAGCTTTATAAGAGAACTTATTGTATATAAACATGATAGCCTTTCTTCTCTTACTGAATATATTTCGTTTGTCTATGTTTATATTTTTATGGATCACTTCAAGTAACTCCCTGGAAATGCTAACATCCATGATATTATATATATTATATATTTGGGTGTTTCTTTCTTTCGGGTCACCCTGCCTCGGTGGAAACGGCCGACATGTTAAAATATATATACAGTGGACCCTCGGTTTTTCGTTGAAAATTCTTTCAGAATGCTGTTTGAGTGCCTTAAAACGATTTGTTCACATAAGGACAAATGTAAATTAGATTAGTCATTTCAGACCCCAAAGTACACTTACAAAAGCACTTACGAAAATACCCATAATTGTTGAGTTTGGAGGTGCACGAAAACCAAGAGTCCACTGTCGACAGTGGGCCCCTCATTTCGTGCCCTCAAACTAATTTAAATTATTTTTGTAAGTGCTTTTGTAAGTGTACGGAGTTCAATCTAATTTACATTTGCCCTATGGAACAAACGTCGATAGCCTAAACACATTCTGGAAAATTTTCAGCAACAGTCTATTCCAGTGGTCCTCCGAGTTTCGTACCCCCCGGAAATCGTACAATTATGTAAGTATAATATTGTAAGTGCTTGTGGAAGTGTATTTTTGGGGGTCTGAAATAGACTAACCTCGTGACATTTTCCTTAAGGGAGTAATTTTGTTCGGTAATGGCGCTTGAGCAGGCTTCTGGAGTGAAGTTTTTCGAAACTTTGGGGACCACTGTTTTATATATATATATATATATATATATATATATATATATATATATTACAGTGGTACCTCGACTTACGATATTTTTCATTCCCGAATGCTGTTCAAGTGTCATTACCAAACAATTTATCTCCTTAAGAAATGTTGTAAAATAGACTAGTCCTTTTAGACCCCCAAAATTACACTTACAAAAGCATTTAAAATAAACTTACATACAAGGGTGAGTTTGGGGACCATCGTAAGTCGAGGTACCACTATATATATATATATATACAGTGGTACTTATTCGATATTTTTAAGTTGAGAATGCTGTTCAAGTGCCATTACCAAACAAATTTATCCCCATAAAAAATAATGTAAAATAGACTAGTCCTTTTACACCCCAAAAATATACCTACAAAAGCATTTAAAAATAAACTTACATAAAAGGGCGTTTTGGGACCATCGTAACTCGAGGTACCCTGTTTTATATATATATATACAGTGGTACCTCGAGTTCGATCCCAAAATGCCCTTTTAAATTTTAAATTTTTGAGTGGGTGAACTAGTCTATTTTATTCCTATGGGGATAAGGTTTAAAATAACATTACCTTCCAACAAAATATCGTAACTCAGTACCACTTTATATATTATTGTGGTACCCATTCGATGGTCCCAAACTCACCCTTTATAGTTTATTTTTAAATGCTTTGTAAGTGTTTGAGGGTCTAAAGGGCTATTTACTCTTGGGATAAAATTTGTTTAGTAATAACTTAACAGCATTTGAATAAAAATAAAAGCCACTTATATATATACTATATATATATATATATATATATATATATATATATATATATATATTATAGGTAGTAGGTTGGTAGACAGCAACCACCCAGGAGGTACTACCATCCTGCCAGGTGACTGTGAAACAGAAACCTGAAACTGTTTACATGATGGTAGGATTGCTGGTGTCTTTTTCTGTCTCATAAACATGCAAGATTTCAGGTACGTCTTGCTACTTCTACTTACACTTAGGTCCCCTACGCAAACATGTACACGTTTATGTATACACACTCATCTGAGTTTTCTTTGATTTTATCTTAATAGTTCTTGTTCTTATAATTTTTCCTTTTCCTTTCAAATCAATGGGGAAGTGGAATAAGAATCTTTCCTCCGTAAGCCATGCATGTTGTAAAAGTCAACTAAAATGCCAGGAACAATGGGCTAGTAACCCCTTTTCCTGTATAGCTTACTAAAAAGAAAAAGAAGAAAACCGTCAAAGTGGGATGTTTGAATGTGCGTGGATGTTGTGCAAATGATAAGAAAGAGATGATTGTAGATGTTATGAATGAAAAGAAGCTGGATGTCCTGGCTTTAAGTGAGACAAAGCTGAAGGGGGTAGGAGAGTTTCAGTGGGGAGAAATAAATGGGAATAGGTAAGGGGTTTAAAATAGAGTTAGAGCTAAAGAAAGAGTGGCAATAATGTTGAATAATCAGTTATGGCAGGTAAAGAACGAATATAAATGTATAAATTCAAAGATTATGTGGAGTAAAATAAAGGTTGGATGTGAAAAGTGGGTTATAGTAAGTGTTTATGCACCTGGAGAAGAGAGAAATGTAGAGGAGAGAGAGAGATTTTGGGAAATGTTGAGTGAGTGTGTGGGAGTTTTGAACCAAGTGAGAGAGTAATTGTGGTTGGGGATCTTAATGCTAAAGTGGGTAAAAATGTTGTGGAGGGTAGTAGGTAAATTTGGGGTGCCAGGGGTAAATGTAAATGGGGAACCATTAATTGAGCTATGTGTAGAAAGAGGTTTGGTAATAAGTAATACATATTTTATGAAAAAGAGGATAAATAAATATACAAGGTATGATATAGCACGTAATAAAGTAGTTTGTTGGATTATGTATTGGTGGATAAAAGGTTGATGGGTAGGCTTCAGGATGTACATGTATATAGAGGGGCAACAGATATATCAGATCATTATTTGGTTGTAGCTACAGTTAGAGTAAAAGGTAGATGGGACAAAAAGAAAATGGCAACAGCAAGTAAGAGAGAGGTAAAAGTGTATAAACTAAGGGAGGAGGAAGTTAGAGTGAGATATAAGCAACTATTGGCAGAAAGGTGGGCTAGTGCAAGTATGAGTAGTGGGGGGGTTGAAGAGAGTTGGGATAGTTTTAAAAATACAGTATTAGAATGTGGGGCAGAAGTTTGTAGCTATAGGAGGGTGAGTGCAGAAGGAAAGAGGAGTGAGTGGTGGAATGAAGAAGTAAAGGGTGTGATAAAAGAGAAAAAGGTAGCTTATGAGAGGTTTTACAAAGCAGAAGTGTTAATAGAAGAGCAGAGTATATGGAGAGTAAAAGAAAGGTGAAGAGAGTGGTTAGAGAGTGCAAAGAAGAGCGGATGAAAGAATGGGAGAGGCTCTGTCAAGAAATTTTGCTGAAAACAAGAAAAAAATTTGTAGTGAGATAAACAAGGTAAGAAAGCCTAGGGAACAAATAGATTTGTCAGTTAAAAACAGAGTAGGGGAGTTAGTAGATGGGGAGCTGGAGGTATTGGGTAGATAGCGGGAATATTTTGAGGAACTTTTAAATGTCGATGAAAAAAGGGAGGCGGTAATTTCATGTACTGGCCAGGGAGGTACAACATCGTTTAGGAGTGAAGAAGAGCAGGATGTGAGTGTGGGGGAGGTGCGTGAGGCATTACGTAGAATGAAAGGGGGTAAAGCAGCTGGAACTGACGGGATCATGACAGAAATGTTAAAAGCAGTGGGGGATATAGTGCTGGAGTGGTTGGTTATTTTTGTTTAATAAATGTATGAAAGAGGGGAAGGTACCTAGGGATTGGCAGAGAGCATGTATAGTTCCTTTATATAAAGGGAAGGGGGATAAAAGAGAGTGTAAAAATTATAGGGGAATAAGTTTACTGAGTATACCAGGTAAAGTGTATGGCAGGGTTATTATTGAAAGACTTAGAGGTAAGACAGAGAGTAGGATTGCAGATGAGCAAGGAGGCTTAGAGTGGGTAGGATGTTACAAGTGTATGGAATAGGTAGTAAGTTACTGAAGGCTGTAAAGAGTTTTTTTGAGTATAGTGAGGCTCAGGTTAGGGTGTATAGGAGAGAGGGAGATTACTTCCCGGTAAAAGTAGGTCTTAGACAGGGATGTGTAATGTCACCATGGTTGTTTAATATATTTATAGATGGGGGTTGTAAAAGAAGTAAATGCTAGGGTGTTGGGGAGAGGGGTGGGATTAAATTATGGAGAATTAAATGCAAAATGGGATTTGACACAGTTACTTTTTACTGATGATACTGTGCTTATGGGAGATTCTAAAGAAAAGTTGCAAAGGTTAGTGGACGAGTTTGGGAGAGTGTGTAAAGGTAGAAAGTTAAAAGTGAACATAGATAAGAGTAAGGTGATGAGGGTATCAAACGATTTAAATAAAGAAAAATTGGATATCACATTGGAGAGAGGGATTATGGAAGAAGTAAATGTTTTCAGATATTTGGGAGTTGATGTGTCAGCGGATGGGTTTATGAAGGATGAGGTTAACCATAGAATTGATGAAAGAAAAAAGGTGAGTGGTGCATTGAGGTATCTGTGGAGA
The DNA here is from genome assembly GCA_009830355.1 of Cherax destructor. Lineage (NCBI taxonomy): Eukaryota > Metazoa > Arthropoda > Malacostraca > Decapoda > Parastacidae > Cherax > Cherax destructor. The sequence continues at coordinate 9,469 of WNWK01042800.1, read as the reverse complement.
CAAAAAATGTTATCCATGGAGGCAAGGAAGGGAATGTATGAAAGTATAGTGGTACCAACACTCTTATATGGGTGTGAAGCATGGGTTGCAAATGCTGCAGCGAGGAGGAGGCTGGAGGCAGTGGAGATGTCCTGTCTAAGGGCAATGTGTGGTGTAAATATTATGCAGAAAATTCGGAATGTGGAAATTAGGAGAAGGTGTGGAGTTACTAAAAGTATTTGTCAGAAGGCTGAAGAGGGGTTGTTGAGGTGGTTTGGTCATTTAGAGAGAATGGATCAAAGTAGAATGACTAGAGCATATAAATCTGTAGGGGAAGGAAGGCGGGGTAGGGGTCGTCCTAGAAAAGGTTGAAGGGAAGGGGTAAAGGAGGTTTTGTGGGCGAAGGGCTTGGACTTCCAGCAATCATGTGTGAGCGTGTTAGATAGGAGTGAATGGAGACGAATGGTTTTTGGGACATGACGATCTGTTGGAGTGTGAGCAGGGTAACATTTTGTGAAGGGATTCAGGGAAACCAGTTAATTGATTTAGTTGGACTTGAGTCCTGGAAATGGGAAGTACAATGCCTGCACTTTAAAGGAGAGGTCTGAGATAGTGACAGCTGGGAGGGACTATTCTCAGCTGTCGTATCTGAGCTCCTCTGCAAAGACAGTGATTATGTATGAGTGTGGTGAAAGTGTTGAATGATGATGAAAGTATTTTCTTTTTGGGGATTTTCTTTCTTTTTGGGTCACCCTGTCTCGGTGGGAGACGGCTGACTTGTTGAAAAAAAAAAAAAATATATATATATATATATAAGCCATGCGTGTCGTATGAGACGACTAAAATGCTGGGAGCAATGGGCTAGTAACCCCTTCTCCTGTACACATTTACTAAAAAAGAGAAGAAGAAAAATTTTATAAAACTGGGTTGTTTGAATGTGCGTGGATGTAGTGCGGATGATAAGAAAGAGATGATTGCTGATGTTATGAATGAAAAGAAGATGGATGTCCTGACCCTAAGCGAAACAAAGCTGAAGGGGGTAGGCAAGTTTCAGTGGGGAGAAATAAATGGGATTAAGTCAGGAGTATCTGAGAGAGTTAGAGCTAAGGAAGGGGTAGTAATAATGTTGAAGGATCAGTTATGGAAGGAGAAGAGGGAATATAAATGTGTAAATTCAAGGATTATGTGGATTAAAATAAGGGTTGGATGCGAAAAGTGGGTCATAATAAGCGTGTATGCACCTGGAGAAGTGAGGAGGGTAGAGGAGAGAGAGAGAGAGATTTTGGGAGATGTTAAGCGAATGTATAGGAACTTTTGAACCAAGTGAGAGAGTAATTGTTGTAGGGGACCTAAATGCTAAAGTAGGAGAAACATGTAGAGAGGGTGTGGTAGGTAAGTTTGGGGTGCCAGGTGTAAATGATAATGGGAGCCCTTTGATTGAACTTTGTATAGAAAGGGGTTTAGTTATAGGTAATACATATTTTAAGAAAAAGAGGATAAATAAGTATACAAGATATGATGTAGGGCGAAATGACAGTAGTTTGTTGGACTACGTATTGGTAGATAAAAGACTGTTGAGTAGACTTCAGGATGTACATGTTTATAGAGAGGCCACAGATATATCAGATCACTTTTTAGTTATAGCTACAGTGGGAGTAAAAGGTAGATGGGATACAAGGAAAATAGAAGCAGTAAGTAAGAGAGAGTTGAAGGTTTATAAACTAAAAGAGGAGGCAGTTAGAGTAAGATATAAACAACTATTGGAGGATAGATGGGCTAGTGAGAGTGTAGGCAATGGGGTCGAAGATGTATGGGGTAGATTTAAAAATGTAATGTTAGAGTGTTCAGCAGAAGTTTATGGTTACAGGCGAGTGGGTGCGGGAGGGAAGAAGAGCGATTGGTGGAATGATGATGTAAAGAGAGTAGTAAGGGAGAAAAAGTTAGCATATGAGAGGTTTTTACAAAGTAGAAGTGAAGCAAGGAGGGAAGAATATATGGAGAGAAAAAGAGAGGTTAAGAGAGTGGTGAAGCAATGTAAAAAGAGAGTAAATGAGAGAGTGGGTGAGATGTTATCAACAAATTTTGTTGAAAATAAGAAAAAGTTTTGGAGTGAGATTAATAAGTTGAGGAAGCCGAGGGAACAATTGGATTTGACAGTTAAAAATAGGAGAGGAGAGTTATTAAATGGAGAGTTAGAGGTATCGGGAAGATGGAGGGAATATTTTGAGGAGTTGTTAAATGTTGATGAAGACAGGGAAGCTGTGATTTCGTGTATAGGGCAAGGAGGAATAACATCTTGTAGGAGTGTGGAAGAGCCAGTTGTGAGTGTGGGGAAGTTTGTGAGGCAGTGGGTAGAATGAAAGGGGGTAAGGCAGCTGGGATTGATGGGATAAAGATAGAAATGTTAAAAGCAGGTGGGGATATAGTTTTGGAGTGGTTGGTGCTATTATTTAATAAATGTATGGAAGAGGGTAAGGTACCTAGGGATTGGCAGAGAGCATGTATTGTTCCTTTGTATAAAGGCAAAGGGGACAAAGAGAGTGCAAAAATTATAGGGAATAAGTCTGTTGAGTGTACCTGGTAAAGTGTATGGTAGAGTTATTATTGAAAGAATTAAGAGTAAGACAGAGAGCAGGATAGCAGATGAACAAAGGGGCTTTAGGAAAGGTAGGGAGGGTGTAGACCAAGTGTTTACAGTGAAACATATAGGTGAACAGTATTTGGATAAGGGTAAAGAGGTTTTTGTGGCAATTATGGAGTTGGAAAAAGGGGTATGATAGGTGGATAGGGCAATGTGGCAGATGTTGCAGGTGTATGGAATAGGAGGAAGGTTACTGAAAGCAGTGAAGAGTTTTATGAGGATAGTGAGGCTCAGGTTCGAGTGTGTAGGAGGAAGGACTCTATTTCCAGTAAAAGTGGGCCTTAGACAAGGATGTGTGATGTCACCATGGTTGTTCAATATATTTATAGATGGGGTTGTAAGAGAAGTGAATGCGAGGGTCTTGGCAAGAGGTGTGAGGTTAAAAGATAAAGAATCAAATACAAAGTGGGAGTTGTCACAGTTGCTTTTTGCTGATGATACTGTGCTTTTGAGAGATTCTGAAGAGAAGTTGCAGAGGTTGGGGATGAATTTGGTAGGGTGTGTAAAGAAGAAAATTGAAAGTGAATATAGGAAAGAGTAAGGTGATGAGGATAACAAAAGATTATGTGACGAAGATTGGATATCAGATTGGAGGGAGAGAGTATGGAGGAGGTGAATGTATCAGATATTTGGGAGTGGACATGTCAGCAAATGGGTCTATGAAGGATGAGGTGAATCATAGAATTGATGGGGGGAAAAAGGGTCAGGGGAAACATTTGAGTCTGTGGAGAAAAAGAACTTTGTCCAGGGGAAGTAAGGGGAAGTGAGGTATAGTTATACCAACATCTTATATGGGTGTGAAGCATGGGTGATGAATTTGCAATGAGGAGAAGGCTCGAGGAAATGGAGATGTCATGTCTGAGGTCAATGTGTGTGTGAATATAATGCAGAGAATTGGGAGTTTGGAAATTAGGAGGAGGTGCAGGATTCCAAAACTATTATCCAGAGGCGGGGAGGGGTTGTTGAGGTGGTTTGGACATGTAGAGAGAATGGAAGAGACAGAATGACTTAGTGTATAAATCTGTAATGGAGGGAAGGGGGGTTGAGGGCCAGGAAAGGTTGGGGGAGGAGGTAAAGGAGGTTTTGTGCGGGGCTTGGATTTCCCAGCAAGCATGTGTGAAGATTTGATAGGGGTGAATGGAGACAAATGGTTTTTAATACTTGACATGCTGTTGGATTGTGAAAAGTAACATTTATGAAGGGATTCAGGGAAAGCAACGGACTTGAGTCCGGGAGATGGGAAGACAGTGTCTGCACTCTGAAGGAGGGTGTTAATGTTGCATTTTAAATGTAAGTGTAAAGCACCCCTTTGGCAAGACAGTGATGGGTGAATGATGATGAAAGTTTTCTTTTGGCCACCCTGCCTTGGGGGGGAATCGGGATGTGTTAATAAAAAAAAAAAAAAATATATATACATATATATATACAATGATCCGCCTAACGAGCAAAATTCATTCCATAAGCCTGCTCAAGTGCCGTTCCCAAACGAATTTCTTCCAAGAAATAATGTCATGTAGGTTAGTCTTGTCAGACCCCCAAAAATACACTTTCCAAGCACTTACAATATTATATTTGAGGGGTCCAGTGGACCCAGAAACGTAAAACTTCATTCCAAAGCCTGCTCAAGTGCCATTCCGACAATTTACTCCCTTAAGGAATAATGTCACTTAGGTTAGTCTATTTCTTCCCCCCAAAAATACACTTCCACAACACTTACAATATTACCTGGAAACCTGGGAAATTGGGGGTCAACCCCCCTCCCGGTTGGTCTGTGACCATAATTTACGTTTCCCGGGTATTTTTCTAGGGGTCCACTTCATATATATAATATATATATATATATATATATATATATATATATATATATATATATATATATATATATATATATATATATATATATATATATATATATATATATATATATAATATATAATATATATATATATATATATATATATATATATATTTTAAAGTGGACCCCAGTTTCGTAAAATTCACCCCCAAGTCTGCCAATGCCATTCAACGAATTTACTCCCTTAAATAAAAATTTCCAGGTTAGTCTATTTCAGACCCCCAAAAATACACTTCAAGAACTTACAAAATTATACTTAATAATTGCACGATTTCTGGGGTATTCGTTAACCGAGGTCCACTGTAATTTTTTTATTTATTAACACATTGGCCGATTCCCACCAAGGCAGGGTGGCAAAAAGAAAAAACTTTCATCATCATTCACCCTCACTGTCTTGCCAGAAGGGTGCTTTACACTACAGTTATAAAACTGCAACATTCACCCCTCCTTCAGGGCCGCACTGTCCCCATCTCCAGCCAAGTCCGGCCCGCCGGTTTCCCTGAATCCCTTCATAAATTTACTTTTTCTCACACTCCAACACCGTGATTAAAAACCATATGCCTCCATTCACTCCTATCAAATACGCCACACATGTTGCTGGAAGTCCAAGCCCTACAAACTTCCACCCCCTCCTCCAACCTTTCCTAGGCCGACCCCCTACCCCGCCTCCCTCCACAAAGTTTTCCTCGAAGTCACTCTGTCTCGTTCCATTCTCTACATGTCCAAACCACCTAACAACCCCTCCTCAGCTCTCTGGACAATCGTTTGGTAATCCCCACCTCCCAATTTCCAAACTCCGATTCTCCTTATTCCACCACACTTGACCTCAGACATGACATCTCCACTGCCTCCGCCTTCTCCTCGTAACTTATCACCCATCTTCCCCCACCCATATAAGACGTTGGTATAATATACTTTACATTCCCTCTTTACTTCCATGGACAAGGTTCTTTTGTCTCCCGACCAAGTCTCCACTCACCCTTTTCCCTCACAATTCTAGATTCACCTCATCCTTCATAGACCCATCCCGACATGTCCACTCCCAAATATCTAAAACATTCCTCCTCCATACTCTCTCCCTCCAATCTGATATCCAATCTTTCGTCACCATTCTTTGTTATCCTCATCACCTTACTCTTTCCTATATTCACTTTCAATTTTCTTTTTTTTACACACCCCTAAAATTCATCCACCAACCTCTGCAACTTCTCTTCAGAATTCCCAAAAGAAGGTCATAGAAAGCAACTTGACAACTCCCACTTTGTATTTCCATCTTTTGCCCAACCCTCTTGCCAAGACCCCGCATTCACTTCTTTACAACCCCATCTATAAATATTTGAACAACCACGGTGACATCACACATCCCTAAGGCCCACTTTTTCTGGGAAATAGTCCCCTTCCCTCCCACACCTAACCTGAGCCCACTATCCTCATAAAAAACCCTTTACTCTTTCAGTAACCTTCCTCCTATTCCATCCCTGCAACATCTGCCACATTGCCCCCTTCCCTATCCGTTTTCCAAATCCATAAATGCCACAAAAACATCTTTACCCTTATCCAAATACTGTTCACCTATATGTTTCACTGTAAACACTTGGTCTACACACCCCCCCTTTCCTAAAGCCCTTGTTCATCTGCTATCCTGCTTTCTGTTTTACTCTTAATTCTTTCAAAATAACTCTACCATACACTTTACCAGGTACACTAACAGACTTATTCCCTTATAATTTTCACTCTCTTTGTCCCCTTTGCCTTTTACAAAGGAACAATACATGCTCTCTGCCAATCCCTAGGTACCTTACCCTCTTCCATTTTATTAAATAATAGCACCAACCACTCCAAAATTATATCCCCCCTCTTTTAACATTTCTATCTTTATCCCATCAATCCCAGCCCTTACCCCCTTTCATTCTCCCACTGCCTCAGAACTTCCCACACCCACAACTGGCTCTTCCACACTCCTAAAATTTTCCTCCCTGCCCTACACAAAATTAACTTCCCTGTCTTCATCAAAATTTAACAAATCCTCAAAATATTCTCTCCATCTTCCCGATACCTCTAATCCTCCATTTAATAACCTCCCTATTTTTAACTGTCAAATCCATTTGTTCTCTAGGCTTCCCTCAACTTATTAACTCATTAAAACTTTTTCTTATTTTTAAAAAAAATTTTATAACATCTCACCCACTCTCTCATCTGCCTCTTTTTACATTGCTTCACCCTTTTAAACCCCCTTTTTTTCCAATACCTTCCCTCCCTTGCATCACTTCTACTTTGTAAAACCTCTCATTAACTTTTTCTCCCTTACTACTTTTTACATCATCATTCCACCTGTTTCCCTCCCCACCCACTCCCTGTAACCACAAACTTCTGCTGAACACTCTAAACACATTTTTAAATCTACCCTTTTTTGACCCCATTGCCTACATCCCACAGCCCATCTATCCTCCAATAGTTGTTTATATCTTACCCTAACTGCCTCCTCTTGTTTATAAACCTTCACCCTTTTTACTTACTGATTCTATTTTCCTTTATCCCATCTCCTTTTTTACTCCCACTGTAGCTATAACTAAAAAGTGATCTGATATATCTGTGGCCCCTCTATAAACATGCTCCTGAAGTCTACTCAACAGTCTTTTATCTACCAATACATAGTCCAACAAACTCTGTCATTCCCCTACTCATATCTTGTATACTTATTTTCCTCTTTTTTTTAAAAAATATGTATTACCATAACAAACCCTTTCTATACAAAGTTCAATCAAAGGGCTCCTTTATCTTTACACCTGGCACCCCAAACTTACCACCCCCTGCATGCCCCACTTTTCATTTAGGTCCCCTACCACAATTACCCTCTCATTTGGTCAAAAGTTCCTATACATTCGCTTAACATCTCCCAAAATCTCTCTCCACCCCTCTCTTCTCCAGGTGCATCCCCCATTATACCCACTTTTAAGACCCTTTTTTAACCCTAATCCTTGAATTTAACATTCATTTTCCCCTTTTCCTTCCATAACGTCCTTCAACATTTGCCCCTTCCTTAGCTCTAACTCTCTAATACTCCTGACTTAATCCCATTTATTTCTCCCCCTAAACCCCCTACCCCCTTCAGCTTTGTTTTCCTGGGAGGACATCCAACTTCTTTTCATTCATAAACACGGCAATCATCTCTTTCTTATCACCCACTACATCCACCACATTCAGACAACCCAGTTTTATAAAGTTTTTCTTCTTCTCGTTTTAGTAGATTTGTACAGGAGAAGGGGTTACTAGCCCATTGCTCCGGCATCTTAGTCGCCCATACGACACGCATGGCTTACGGAGGAAAGATTCTTTCCACTTCCCGATGGACAATAGAGAAAATAAAAAAAAAAAGAGCTATTAAGAAAAAGAAAAAAAACCAGATGTGTATGATATATAGCATGTGTATGCCAGTGTAGTGTGACCTAAAGTGTAAGTAGAAGTAGCTAGAATACCTGTTATCCAGTTTGTTTATGAGACAGAAAAAAAGACACCAGCAATCCTACCATCATGTAAACAGTTTCAGGTTTCTGTTTCACAGTCACCCGGCAGGACGGTAGACCCCCTGGGTGGTTGCTGTCTACCAACCTATATATATATATATTACAGTGGACCCCCATTCGAACACTCCAAAACTCACCCTCATTGCAGAATGCTGTTCAAGTGCTGTTACCAAATGAATTTATTCCATAAGGAATGATGTAATTAGATTAGTCCATTTCAGACCCCAAAAATACACTTATAAAAGCACTTACAATAATAAACTACATAAAGGGTGAGTTTTGGAGTGTTGAATATGATCCACTGATATAATAACAGTGGACCCAGCCGTAAAACTTCACTCCTGAAGTCTGCTCAAGTGCCATTAAAGAACGAATTTCTCCTTAAGGGAAAAAAGTCACGTAGGTTAGTCTATTTCAGACCCCAAAAATACTTTTCCACAAGCACTTACAATATTATACTTACATAAATGTACGATTTCCGGGTTTACGAAAATGAGGTCCACTGTATATATATATATATATATACAGTGGTACCGACTTACATATTTTTTCATTCCAGAATGCTGTTCAAGTGCCATTACCAAACGAATTTATCTCCATAAGAAATGATGTAAAATGACTAGTCCTTTTAGACCCCCAAAATTACACTTACAAAAGCATTTAAAAAATACACTTACATAAAAGGGTGTGTTTGGGGACCATCGAGTCGGGCACCACTGTATATACAGTGGTCCTGGTTTTCGCCAAAAATTTTGTTCCAGAATGCTGCTCAAGTGCCATTCAACCGAATTTACTTCCTTAAGAAATATTGTCACGTAGGTTAGTCTATTTCAGACCCCCAAAATATACTTGCAACAGCACTTATGAAAACACACTTACATAAATGTTCAGTTTGGGGATGCACGAAAACATAGGGACACTGTATAACAGTGGTACTGAGTTACATGGTCCCCAAAATACCCTTTTTTGTAAGTTTATTTTTAAATGCTTTTTTAAGTATATTTTTGGGTGTAGGACCAGTCTATTTTACATTATTCCTTATGGGGATAATAATTTGAATCAGTTCTCAAACGAAAAATATGTAACTCGAGGTACCACTGTTTTATATATATATATATATATATATATATATACAGTGGTACCTCGGGTTACGATATTTTTCGTTCGAGAATGCTGTTCAAGTGCCATTACCAAACGAATTTATCTCCTTAAGAAAAGTTGTAAAAATAGACTAGTCCTTTTAGACCCCCAAAATTACACTTACAAAAGCATTTAAAAATAAACTTACATAAAAGGGTGAGTTTGGGGACCATCGTAAACCGGGGACCACTGTATATATATATATATATATATATATATATATATATATATATATATATATATATATATACAGTGGACCGGGTTTCGTAAAAACTTCACTCCTGAAGTTTTTCAATGATTGAACAAAATTTCTTCCAAGGAAAAAATTTT
>WNWK01042799.1:0-15817 GCA_009830355.1 Cherax destructor | reverse complement strand
AAAGGGGGACTAAACTCAAACTCCTCCTTTCACCCGTTTCTCCTTTGTATGGACTGAAAATTTACAATTTACCATATTATTATAACAAGCGAAATTTTTACCCCTCCCCAAATAAATATATTTTAGATACGTTTACAAAATTTAATAATAAACAAACACAATGAAATATATTTTTTTCGTTAGGTTCAGAATGTTTTTTGCGAAATTATTGCATACACAAATTTTCGCTTGTCTTATTGGCAAGAAGAGCGTTGCTATTTAAGCCAAAATCGCAAGTTTTATCTAATCAGTGAGTAGTCACGAAAGCGCTTGGAATTCTTCTATTTTTCATAGTGGTTGTTTTGATATTTTGATATCACCTGTTTACTGTGATCTTTTTGCATATATATATATATATATATATATATATATATATATATATATATATATTTATATACGTATATATATCAAAAAACAACACTGCACTTGCCAGGGCCGAACCCATGCTGCTTTGGCCCGCCTCATGGTGAGCGAAAACATGACCCCTTTTTGTCATTTCTCAGTTTTTCTGTTACCGTTTTGAGGGAATATTGTAAGAGGTAGCAATAGTAATAAGTCTTCTTCAGTACAGTTACCTGGAGGGGTTTTCGGGATCAACGCCCCCGCGGCCCGGTTGTGACCAAGCCTCGAGGTGGATCAGGGTCCTGATCAACCAGGCTGTTACTGCTGGCCGCACGCAGACCGACGTGGAACCACACCCCCGGGCCCATCAGGTACTGACTTTAGGTGCCTGTCCAACGCCTTCTTTGAAGACAGCCAGGGGTCTATTGGTATTCCCCTTATGTATGCTGGGAGGCATACATATCGTACTGTGACGCCCCTGCATCTTCTGCCCAGTCTTTTGCTTTCGTAGGGACTGATTTTCGAGTGCAAATTTGGGACTAGTCACCTAGGATTCTTTAAGTGCATATTATCATGTATTTTTCCCACCTGCATTCCAGGGAATACAAATCAAGGAACTTCAACAGTTCCCAGTAGATTAGGTGCTTTATCGTATTTATGCGTGCCGTGCATTGTTATTATGTCCCTTATCCTCCTTTCCTCAAGTGTCATCAGGTTGAGTTCCCTTAACCTCTTCTCTTGTAACAAACTTTAGCACTGTGCATTCTCCAGGTCTGCAATTTCGCATGCCTTGAAAGGGGCCCCTTAGTGTACAGCAATATTCCACCCTCGAGAGAATAAGCGATTTGAAGAGAAACATTATGGGCTTAGCATCCCTAGTTTTGAAGGTTCTCAGTATCCATCCAATCATTCTCTTAGCAGATATGATAGAAAGAGTGTTGTAATCTTGAAAGTGTGATACTCTGACATTATCCCACCTAGGTCCTTCCCTTACTTTTTTGCTTGTATGGTTGGAATTTGTTTTTTGTCCGATACAGTTTTATTTTTTTTCGAGTTTTCCATATCGGAGTAATTGAAATTTCTCTTCATTGAACTTCATGTTTTCCGCGGCCAATTTAAAGATTTGATTGATATCCTCTTGAGTCTTTCAGTGTCTTCGATGGATGACACCGTTGTGAAAATTGGGTGTCATCCACAAAGTTACACAAGTTTAGGTGGTTGTAACATTTTTCATGAGTGCAACATGCATAGCAACACATATTTGAGTTTCCTAGGATAATCTAAGAAAATCAGGCAGAGTGACATCGTTTCTGAGGCCTTAATAATAAGAAATATTGCAACTGTCATTCACAGCAACATGTGTGTGAGTTACCTGGGATAATCCCAGAAAGTTTGATGTATTAACTTATCGTACCTGGGACCTGAGTGATGGGAGACAGTCATGCTTTTAACAATACCCCGAAATACAGAGGTTTAGGTAACTGCATCTATCATACATAGCAACATACATGTGATGGTGGGTTATACACATCAGCATGAGTGAGTTACCCAGGATTACCCAAGTCATTCCTAATGACAGAAGACATTCAGGCGTCTTAGCATATATAGGAATACAGTTACTATTATAATATACTTAGGTGTGTTAACAAGGCCGATAGAGCAGGGAGGAAGGTAAATATGATAGCAGGAAGGTAAACATGTGGATATCTTTATAGGGAGTCTTGTGGTGCTTTCTGGAACATTTTCTGACGTATGGTAGTATAGGGTGACAACAAGATAATCTGATTTATATATAAACACAAGGTCACATACAACCTGAGGTGTGTGTATTAACCACTTATGTAGCATGATTTCATATGACACTAGATTAGTTGAAAGGGGTAGATGCGGTTTTGGGCTGACATCACTTTACATAATATTCTGCAACTTGCTGTATGTTACCCTGAGTGATGGACTGAGGGAAGGAGGTGTGGGTGACCAGCAGGAGACAGTTGTATGGTTCTAACTTGACTCTGAGAGAATTTTAACTCCTTTCTGTTGCTGGACTCGCAACACTGCATAGCTTCCTGACGACGCACGAGAGTGCGAAAGATCTTGAGCAGATTTCCATCCCCACTGCCGCCACTGGAGCTTTAGTCATTTGACCGGGGCCCTTTCGGCTTACCAGTCCACTCCCTTGAAAATTAAGATTAATTATATTATTTGGCCCATCGCTTATTCCTCCTTCCCTCCCTCCCCTTCCCCAGGCGCACTCAGCACAGGTGCGTCAGTGGCAGCGCATCAGCTGATGAGTGATCCAGGACTCAATAACAATATATATTTAGAAGTGCTAAACCTGTGTGAGTCAGTCAGAACTAAACTCATGTGGGTCGGTCAGATCCTACATTTGACGGGATAATCTTGGGGAAAAAAAGAGAGCACGATTGGGTTATCCGGGGAAAGAAAGGGGCAGTTGTTATCCTGAAGAAAAAAAGCCATGCGGCTGAGTTATCCTAAGGGAGAAGGCACGCAGTTGGGTTATCCTGGGATTAAATAGGCCACACGGTTGAAGTATTCTGGGATTAAAAATAGGTCACAAGGTGGGGTTAATTAATAAAACCCACTCAGCCTATATATCCTAAAGTTTATGTACCAGTAAACCTAGAGTTTCATCTTGTGTTGGTTGATGCTCTGATCTATGTGCAAGAGACGAGCTGAATACAAGAGTTAACATCAGTTAGGGTGAGAGAAATACACAGTAGGTGCTAGGTGTTATATATTCGTATACATTTTGACAGTGGACTTGAGGGAACAGATTAATAATCTACATAATGTACCATAAAGGTACATTATGTAGATTTAACCTAGGGTAACCCAGTGCAGTAAAAAAAAAATAACTGTGAATTTTTTACATTCTGGAATTTTCATGACAGGTGTTTTTCAACTCCCCTGTCTAGCAGCCGGCTTTTTGGGGGTGGCACCCTGGGTGGCAGTTGTTTGGAAATCTTTGCCTCTATGTCAAAGCCCTTGAATATTATCAGTGCGTTAAAACCTCCAGCCCCCCCGGTATCTCCAGCCCTGCGTGATTCCAGACCTGCTGATCTCCAGACCTGCTGTGTATCCCCAGACCTGCCTTGTATTCCAGACCTGCTGTGTTTCCCAGACCTGGTGACTCCAGACCTCCCGTGTATCTCCAGACCCGTGTATTCCAGACCTGCCTTGTATCTCCAGACCTGCGTGATCTCCAGACCTGCCGTGTATCTCCAGACCTCCTTTATCTCCAGACCTGCCGTGTATTCCAGACCTGCTTGATCTCCAGACCTGCCGGATTCCAGACTTGCCGTGTATCTTCAGATCTGCCTTGTATTCCAGACCTGCCGTGTATCTCCAGACCTGCCTTATCTTCAGATCTGCCTTGTATCTCCAGGCCTTTATTCCAGCCCTCGGGTTCCCCCAGACCTGGTGATCTCCAGACCTCCCTGATCTCCAGACCTGCCATTAATTTTTAAAAATGGATCCTTTTTTATGGGTTAAAGGTTTCGAAAATTTGAACCCCAAAAAAAAATTAAAAAGAGTTTTTTAAATACCCCTCGTCGGGAATCCTGTTATCTTCGTTGTCTGACTAATGACTGTGTCCACCATCATGAAAGGACCACAAGTCCCCTTCACATCTTATACAGTGTCCTCGGTTTAGAAATTTTTTGCATATAAAACATACCGGGAGGGGTTTTCAGGTTAACGCCCCCACGGCCCGGTCCGTGACCCCCCCGGGATGGATCAGGACATGATCAACCAGGCTGTTACATATTTATCAGTATGAGAAAACTCTTGAGAAAATATTTAACCTTAATGCAATATATTCATGAAAATGATAGCCACTTTTTGGCAAACACTATGCCCCACATATGCCCCAAAGGATGACTGGGAAAACCCAAAAACCAGGGGGGGCCCAGAAATTTGGAGGCCAAGATGAGGGACGGGTACGGGAAAAACCTGATGCACCAACATGTCAGGGACACAACCAGAGATAGAAGAGAGGACAACCCACAAGGCTGGACCTTGATTCCCCCCTGAATAGCTCAGATATCGAGGACATAACACACAGGCCCCTGGGACCAGTGACCCTATGGTGCTGAGCTTTGAGTACATTGTAGAGCTCAGATGGAGAGGGAAAATGGTACTAAAAGAGACAAACCAGACTTTTGGGGGACTACACAGTTATGAGGAATTTCCTGCAGGAGGTTCTGGGGGAAAGGGGAAAGGGAAGGACAGTCAGTAAATGAAATGATGGAATACGTAGGAAAAAGTGAAAGGGAGGCAGAGGAAGGGTTTTTAAAAAGGAAAAAGAATAAAGGGGGAAGACAAAAAAGGGCCCCTGGTTTACCCAAAGATGCGGGGAGGCAAAGATAGAGTGCCAGAGAATGGAAAGGTACAGAAGGCAAAGAACCCGCAAAAAAGGAGATTAGTCGAGGAGCTAGAAACAGATGACAGGCGGAGGGACCCCAGAAACAGAGAAAACGACATAGCATCGAAAGTCAAGTTGACCCGAAACTGATGTACAGCCCAATCAAAGGAAGACAACAGTAAAGGGACCGGTGATAAGGCTGAGGAGGGAAGATGGGAACCAAAAGTAATGATCAAGAGGTATGAGGGCTCCCGGGTTTGGAAGATTCACAGTGGAGGAAGGAAGGCAGTTGGGTAGACAGGACGGGGTTTTTCCCAACAAGGGATGTATAAATGCTGGAGGGATAAACATCTGAGGGGGGGGGAAGCAGTTACTCAGTGACCTTGTTACCTCAAAGGCGATGGGTCCGGGCAATATTCACCATGGGGCCTTTGGGGAAAGGGGCTGAGGTTCTGAGTGTGCCACTTACCATAATTTTCAACACATCCTTGAAACTGGGGAGCTACCTGAGATATGGAAAAAAGGGCCCAAAGTAGTCCCTATCTTTAAAAAAAGGGGACAGAAAAAAGGCACTAAAATACAGACAGGGGTCCCTTTCGTGTATAGTGTGCAAAGCTTGGAGAAAATCATCAGGAAAAAAATGGGGGAGCATCTGGGGCAGAACAGGAAACAACCCAGACAGCACGGATTCAGGGAAGGCAAACCCTTTTAACAAACCCCTGGAGGGCTTGATAAAGTAAAGAGGAAGGCAAAGAGAGAAGGGGGGGTTGACTGCATTTTCTTGGACTGCAGGAAGGCCTTTTACACAGTTCCCCACATGAGATTATTAAAAAAATGGAAGACCAAGCGTGTATAAAGGAAGGGATGGGAAAGGATCAGGGCATACCTCACAGGGGGACAACAACGGGGCATGGTGCGTGATGAGGTATCACAGTGGGCGCCTGTGACGAGCGGTGTCCGCAGGGTCATTCCTAGGGCCAGTGCATTTTTGCATATGTGAATGACATGACGGACGGGAAGACTCAGAAGTGTCTCTTTTTGCAGATGATGTGAAATTAATGAGGAGAATCACACGGATGAAGACCAAGCAGGACTTAAGAGACCGGGCGCTTGAAATCGGTCTAGCAACTGGCTTTTCTCGAATTTAACCCCACCAAATGCAAAGTCATGAAGATCTGAGAAGGGCAAAAAAACCGCTGACGAGACAGGCTAGGGGGACAAAGGCTACAAACCTCATCAAAGGGAAAGACCTTGGGGTGAGTATAACCAAAAGTCTCCGGAAAACACATCAACCAGATAACCCCAGCATAGGGGGACTGGCAAAACCCAAGATTAGGTTTCCCTTACCCTTTCAAGGGAAACGTTCAAGACACTGTACACCTGAGCAGGCCCATACTAGAGTATGGCACCAGTCTGGGAAACCCCCACCTGGGCAAGCATGTCAAAATTAGAGAAAGAAAATTTTGACAAGGCTAGTTCCACAACTCAGGGACTGCCCTATGAAGAAAGGGGGAAAAGGGCTAACAACACTGGAGGACAGAAGGGTTGAGGAGACATGATAACGACATACAAAATACTGCGGGGGAAACGACAAGGTAGATAGTGACAGGATGTTCCAAAAGGAAACACAGAAACAAGGGGACACAACTGGAAGCTGAAGACTCAGAATCAGAGGATGTTAGGGAAACACCTTCAGCAATAAGGTTAGGGAAATGGGAAAAGTCTAGAGAACGAATAGTTTAGGGGAAAACCAAAATAGTTTAAGACAAAGGATGATAAAGCTCATGGAGCAGGGGGAGCAGACCCCAGTAGCGGAACCCAAAAGGCGGGGGCCCGAGCGACCACCCCCCAAACCCCAATTAGATAGTACAATTAGGGGAGTACTGTGACTATTAGAAAAAATTAATATAGTCGATATTTATTCAGGTTGAAATATCAAAATTTTTGGGGGAAAAATTTCAGTGTTGAAATGCCCGCATTTCTTTAGATGATTTTATCATGCATGTTGGAAATAATTGGGAAATTAATCATCAGAGAAATCAAGTGACAGCTTGCTAGTTTACTTGAGTCCGTCCTCAGTCTTCGCCCGGGTCCCTAACGATTAGAGAAAACGTGTTGTCATGCACAAACACCTGAAAACTACCATTTCCTTTACCCCCTTTTTTTTAAAAGGGCTTTGAAAAACCCCCGGGTTTTTGGGTTCTTTTAACCTGGACTTCTTCACTTAAAGTAAACCAATTCTCTTCCTTTCTTTTTTCTCCCCCTCTCTCTCTTTTTTTTCTTCCTTCCTCCTCTCCCCTTTCTTCCTTTCCCCCCCCTCTCTCTCTCTCTCTCTCTCTCTTCCTGCTCCATGAGCTTTATCGTATCTCCTTAAGAATGTGTATGTTTTACTCACCTAATTATACTCACCTTTTATGGTTGAAGGGGTCTAGTAATATCTCCTGACCCCCCTTCTTCAGGGCCACTCTCTCCCATCCCTGCTCCATGAGTTTTATCGAACCTCTTCTTAAAGCTATGTATGGATCCTGTCTCCACTACCTCCTCTCCAGATTGTTCCACTTCCTGACAACTCTGTCCCTTCAGCTCGATCGCTAGCGCACTCAGCTCCCCACTGAGGTCCGGGGTTCGAATTCCCCCGGTACGGCTGGAAAACATTAGGGACGTGTTTCAATAAGACACCTTTGTCCCCGTTCACCCATCAGTTTAAAATGGGTACCTGGAGAAGTCGACTGGTGTGGGTAGCATCCTGGGACAAAACTGATCAAATTTCCCGAAATGCTCAGCATAACAAGGGGCTTTCTATATAGTAGTATGTCACTGATGTCAGCTAGGCCTGTATACCATGTACATGTACTTGTAGTAAATAAATTTTATTATTATTATTATGATGAAAAAAACCCAACACCCTGGCTCACAGGTTTTCAGCTTCCAGCGCCCCCCTTTGTTATTGTGTCCCATCTCTGAAACATTCCCCCTATCAATTCCTCTCGGTTTTTTATATTCTTTATTCCCCACTCCCCTTTTGTTCCCAGTGTCGTCAGGTTGTTTTCCCTTTAACCCTTTTTCGGGGGGCCCTTTTCGGAACTAGTCTTTTTTTGAAAATCTATGCATTTTTCAAACAACGTTTTTAAACCCAAAATGTGGGTTCCATACTGGTGCTGCATATTTCAATATGACCACACGGTTGTGTCTTGAATGCCCCCTTACGGCGTCGAAACGCTATTCTTAGGTTTGCCAGACGTCCTTTGCTGAAAGTTATTTGTTTACGTGCTCCTCAGGAGATGTGATTTTTGACCCTGACCCCCTAGGCTGTACTCCGTCTGTTCTTCTTTGCCCTTTTCCCAAATTTTATGACTTTCCCCCGCTGGGGTTAAACCCAGGAGCTATTTTGTCCGACTAGTCTTGCAGCCTGTGCACATTTTTTGTTGGCTTACCTGACCCCGTCCACTTGTAATCTCCACAGCCGCGAACAGGGCCCCTCTGAACCTGCCCCTTCTGTCATGCCATTCAAATACAAAAAAACAGCACCAGACCTGGGACTGCCCCTTGTGGAACCCCCAACCATGCACCCCCTCTGACACCTCATCACGTACAACCACTCGTTGTTTCCTTTTCAGGTATTCCTGATCCATTGCAGTACTTTCCCCCCTATTTCTCCCTCTTTTTTAGCTTCTAAACCCAGTCTTTTTGTGTTCTGAAAAACCCTTTACCCAAGAAGGCAACTTGATTGTACTCCCCTAGTGGGGGTGCGGGGGGCGATTTATAGCTCCTTTTGGGGGTGTGTGTGAGGTGTTAGTTACCATTTTTCCCAGGCAGTCATTTGACACTAGGCCCCAAAGGGGGGGGGTGTGTGTGTGTGTAAGGAAACACTTTTAAAATTTTCCCTGCCGGGTTGGGCCCCGGGGGCCCCCCTGCGGGGGGAAAAACCACCAGGCCACCGGGAGTGTGTGTGTGTGTGTGTGTGTGTGTGTGTGTGGGGTGTCTCTGTGTATGTCTGAAGTCGTATTTTTTGGTTTTTTTTATAGTTTCTTGGGATTACGTATTTTGGTGAAGGCTTTAGCATGGGATGGGGGTCTGGGGAATGGAAAATTTAGACCTTCCTTTCCTTCCCCCCTCCAGGAGGGTGGCCCCCCGGCACCCCGCCCCAAAAGGGGCCTTACCTACATTTTTTTTACTTGCCTTCCTCACCAACCCTCACCTCACCCCCCTTCCCTTCCCCCCCCAGCATCAGTATATAGTTTTTGCCATATTTAGTTGAATTCCCGGGGAGTCAAAAAAATTTACCTGCTTCCCGGGCTCAAAAAGCACCGATCCCCCCCATGCAGCAGTTGTTAATCACAGTCCACTTGTCTGGTTTTTAAATATAGAGTGCTCGTAATGGGGTTCAAAAAAAAAAAAGAATGGGGAAAATTTTTATGAATTACCACGCTACGATGTCCTTGCATCAAAAAAACCTAGTTTGTTGTCGGGGATTTGTAAATGAATGGTCCGGAGAAAAAGGAAAAATTGGGCCGCTTTCCCCCAGGGGGCCGAAGGGGGTTCGATACCCGGCCGCCCCGTTTTAAAAAATATATATATATATATATATATATATATATATATATATCAGAAAAACTCAAAATTTCCCCCAAACACCCCCCCCCCAAAAGGGGGGCTTCCAACCTCTTAAAAAAAGAAAAAGATGGTTCTGTTTTCCTAAATGCCCAAACCCAAACCCTCAAGGCTTTCCAACACTATTTTTTTTGTCTGTTTGCTGTCCGGGAAAAAGGGGAAAAAAGGGCCCCCCCCTCAATATCATTAAATTTTAAGAGATTTCCCCGGGGCGAAAACCCCCTTCCCCCCTTCCCCCTAAAAAAACAAAAATGGGAGGGAGAACCCCCCACCCACTGACGGGAAAAATCAGAGTCCAAGTGGGAAAAAAAATTGAAGGGGCCTTAGTGGAAAACCAATTAAAAACCGGGGAAAATCCCCCTTCCCCCCCGAGGGGTGACACTGTTTAAGCTTGGGGGAAAAAATCCGGGGAAAAAGGGGGATCAACAGTTCCAACACCTCTGCCCCCCTTGGAACCACTGATTGTGCAAGACCCCGACATTTACAAAGCAATAATGTCATTCCCCCCCCGGGTTGGGGTTTCACTGGAAAAAAGGGGAAAAATTTAAAGGAAATGGTTAACCCCGTTATCGGGAATTGCAGAGACACTGCTGTCAGAGACCAAAAAGGGTTTGCCCCAAATTCCTTGGCTGGTCGGGTTTCCCGACGAGAAAAATTTCCCCTTTTGGGGCATCATTTTGGGGCCCCTTAAAAAAGGAGGGGAAATTGGCCCCAAACGAAGGGAAAACACGTTTCGCCGCCTCGTTTCTGTGCTGTCAGGGTATTCTTGCAGAGGCACCATCATGTTTAAAAACCAAACCCAAAAGCGGTTTGGGGGTCTCTAAGGGGGAAGTGAAGAGGGTTCATGCAACAAGGGCATAACAAACCTGCCTGAAGACAATGGGGGTTTAAAATTTTTTAAGAATCCAAATCTCCAAAAAGGACGGGTTTAGCAGCTGTCCAAGAATTTTTTTCCAGGTCTCTTCCCTTTTTTTCAGGGGGTTTATGAAGGGGTCAAGGGCCTTTTGGGGAAGGGGAAACCCCACATCATCAGAGGGTGTCCAAAGGGGCCCCTTTTTTAAATTTTTTTGTATAGGGGGTTAGGAAATCACAGAAAAAGGGGACCATTGCCCCAAACATGGGGTTCCGGGATGATGGACAAAAACGGGTAAAAGGGGAGTCCCTTAAAAGATGATCTTACACAGGTGAAACGGGAAAAGGGAAATGGGTCCCATCCTAAACCCCATCCAAAGGGAAAATCTTTCGGCCCAATAACCCCAAGGGAAAAATAATTTTGGTGTTAAAAAAAACTCCCGGGGAGCAAAGTCCCCCCCTTCCCTAATAGTGTCTTGCTTGGACCCCTTTGGGGGAAGAGATGCCATTAATTCCTCGGAAAAAGGGGGAAAAATTTGGGGGGAGAATGGAACAACAAAGGGGGAAAACCTTGCCCCCCTGATCCTTTTTGTCCCCCCTTACAAAATTTTTTGGGGTCTGCCCAGGTTACATATTTCCTAAGATGTGCTCCTTCATATGAAAACCCCTATACTGCAAAAATGAAGTACCTTGAGGAAAATCTTTACTAAATTACAACCTTACTTAGAAGATGGGCAGTGGGGCCCAAGCTCCTTTTCCCACCCCAACCCGGGAGGCATTGGTCCCCGCAACCCCCGGGGTTGCTCTACCTGTTCCCCCTGTCTTCATGTTTTGAATCCGGGGGGCCGCGCAATTCTCCTAACATTTTAAAGGGCCCTTTGGAACCATGACCAAAAGTTTTTTGGGTGGAGCCAGGATCTGGGATAACCTAACAGGCTCTGGGAAACCGGCCTGCCCCCCCCAAAACTAAAAAACAGTCTTTTGGGGGGCCCCCCAAAGGGGAAGGGGAAATAGCCTGGAATCCCCCCCAGGGTCGGGGAAAAGGTAGAGCCCGCCTACTTGGGTGAGAAGCCCCCCTCAGGGGACTTTCTTTTTTGGTGTTCCCAACTCCAGCCTTTGGCACACGCCTCGAACCCCCCCCAAACCCTCCCATTGGTTTGGCCCCTTCGACTTGCCGCCCTATTCTCGCCGAACACGGGTTTTTGGCAAAGGGGAACGAGCCGATTCGGGAAAATGGTCGTAAAAAGAAAAGGGAAAAAAGCAAACATGAAGAGGTTAAAACATTTCAAAGGGCCTCACAACAGCCCCCGGTGCCCCTGGGGGAAAACCCCCCAACTATGCAGATCTGATGGCAACCAAAGGGGTCCAGATGGTATCACCCTTAAGCCTGGACAGACGGAAGCAGGTGGTGGGACTACACATGTGCATCTACCTTGGCTGATACCTATCTCCAGTACACCAGGGGGGGAAGGGGGGGGCTGCCACCCCGGGGGCCCAGAAGTCAGAAAAATAGGGCTTTTCCCCTCATTATATGTTTTTGTTCCCCCCGGCTCAGAGACCCTTGGCTCATGGGGAAAATTTTATCTAAGTTTTCAAGGAGCTGGGGGAAAAAACCAACCCCGGGGAACTAGGGGGGCCCAGGGCAGCTAGTTTTTTTTTCCCGCGACCCCCGCGTTGTTCCCCGGGGGAAGGCCGCTGTAAAATTTGGGGGCGCGGGGGCCCCCCTCGGAAGAGCTGGGGAGATTTTTTCCTTTTTTAAACGTGACAAAAAAAGTAACAATATGTACTAGACAAACTCTCAATCTTACTGTATACCACCCCTTTTATCAACAATGTATTTCAAATCTTTTTTTTCCATATTATGTAATAAACATACCCATTGGGGAAAAAAAAAAAAAGATGGGGGGGGGAGAAGGGAATATTCAAATGGGGTCAGGGAAAAAAAACCCCAAAATTTTTCCCTTAAGCCTTTTATCCACCCTTTTTGGGGCCCAAGGTACCAGAGGTGGAAATTATATATATATATATATATATATATATATATATATATATATATATATATATATATATATATATAAAACATATACATAAATATATATATTTTGTATATATGGGGGGGGAATTTTAAGGAACTGCTTTCACACTTCTCAGTACGTCATCAGGCATCAGGAGCTATAAAAAAGTTAAGGGCAACAAATGAAGAAGGGGGGGAATTTTCCCCTAGATCGCAGTGAATTTAAGAAGGGGGGAATGATAAAGCCATGGAGCAGGAGTCCCCCAGTCAGGTGAAAGGGGGGGGACAGGAGCTGTGAATCGACCCCTAAAAACCACAAAAAGGGGAAAAAAACCCACACACACACACACACAAAAAAAAAATGTCTAATCCCCCAAGGGTAGGAAAAAGGGGGAACACACCCGTCACGCTTCCCGAACAAACCCACAATCCCCACCCAACCCCCCCCCATAGAACCCGGGGTACACTGCCAACCCCCCCACCCCCACAGACCCCAAAAACACAGTAATGGAGAGGCTGAAGGTATGGTACCCAAAACGCTGATGGAATAACAAAAAAGGGGGGAGGAGTGGAAAAAAAGGTCAAAAGGCCCCCTGGACATCATCCCCTTCACAAAACCCCAGCTCAGGGGGATAACAGATGCCATCTTTCCAATGGGATACGGGTCCGGGGGAAGACAGAGGGAACAGGGGGGGGTGGAGGGGGGGCCACTCTGAAAAAAAAACAATGGGATTTTAAATGGGTGGTAATTCAGTTTTACAACCCCCACAGAACAGCAGGGGCCCAAAAAGGAAGGGGTATGATGAGGTAATGGGATGGTTGAAACACTGGCTGAAGTGGCCAGAAGGGCTCATGGGGCAGGGTGGTTACTAATCATGGGAGATTTCCCCCCCAAAGGGAAAAATGTTGGGGGGAAATTTTGGCCCCACATGGAGCAAAAATGGGAAAAAGATGAGGGGGGGAAAGGGAAAACCTCGTACCCATCACAAAAGGACACCAGAGAGAGGGGGGGATAACCCCAGGAGACTGGACCTAATTTTCCCCCTTAGTGTAAGATATTGAGGACATCCCAATAAAGGGCCCCCTTGGGGCCAGTGATCTTGATCTTAAGCTCCAATTTTAACAGGGGAAATGGAGGGTTAGCAGGAAGGGGGGGACAATGAAGCAAAACTAAAAAAAAAGGGGGGACTATGTTGGCCAAAAACTTCCTGAAGGGGTTTCCCCGGGGGGGACAGGGAAGGCAGGGAAGACAGTAAACAGATGGGGGAATGGGGTGAAAAATTTAAAAGGGGCGGGGAGGGTTTAAAACCCAAGGGTAACAGGCATAAAAAAACCCGGGGATGCCCCCGGGTTCACCCAGGGGTTGCGGGGGCCCCAAAAGTGTGGGGGGAAGGGGAAAAAATAAAAAGGCAAAGGACCCAGAAGAAAAAGGAGAGCAGTCAAAAAGAAGAAATGAATATGCAAAAGGTAAGAAGGGGGCCAAAAAAACAAATGACATCCCCGGGAAAGCCAAATCCGCCCAAAAGCTGTTGTACAGCCACACCCCGGGGGAACACAACACTAAAAGGTCAGGGGATCAGGCTGGGAAGGAAGGGGGAAGTCCAAAAAACGACCGGGGAAGGAGGAACTCAACATGAGTTTGGGGGCCCGGACAACTTTTCCCCCCGGGGGCCTGAGAGAAAAAGGCGTAAAACCCAAAACAATTTCAACACACCCCCTCAAAATAGGGGTCCCAGGTATAACAGCAAAAATAGTCCCAATTTTTTAAAAAGGAAAAAAGACATGGCCCCCAAATCCAGACCAGTGTCATGACATGGGCATGCATGGTCATGGAGAAGAAAATTTTGGGGGGAATGGTGGAACACCTAGGAATAGGTTTTTTAAAAACCCGGGGCCCAAACAGTTTCAGGGAGGGGGAAATTGTGTCACAAACCTACTGGAGTTCTAATGACAAAAGGGGGGGGGCAGAAAAAAAGAGAGGATGGGGTTGCAATTTCTTGGGGGGTTGGGGCGTTTAAACAGTTCCATAAAAAAATTGGGAAAACCCGGAGGACCAGGCCTGGGGGCCCCGGGGAAAATACCCGGGGGGTCAGGGGAAATGGCCCAAAAAGCAGCGAGTCATAAGTAGGGCCAGGGGAAGGGGGGCCGGCCCCCGGGGGGTTTCCCGGGGTCAGTTTTGGGGGCCCGGGGCTTTTTTTTGGATTTTGAAAAACGGGGGAAAAAGACCCGAAGTGTCCCTTTAGTATGAAGTTCAAGAGAAAAATTCAATCGGACGAGGAAGGCAGAACTAAAAAAGGGTCCGGACGGGCGGCCCGGGGCCCGCAATTGGCTTTTCCGGGTTCAAACCCACCAAGTGCAAAGTCCTTTTAAAATTGGAAAAGCAAAAAAAAACCCCTTGGGGGGAATTCAGTCAGGGGGCCCCCGGGTACAAACCCAATCAAAAAAAAGATCTTTTGGGGGGGGGGGATAACACCCCCACATCTCCCCCAACCCCCTCAACCAAATAACTGCTGCAGCATATGGGGCCCCCGCAAACCCAAAAAAACAGCATTCCGACATCTTAATAGAATCGTTCAGGACCCTGTACACTGTGTACGTTAGGCCCATATTGGAGTATGCAGCACCAGTTTGGAACCCACACCAGCCAAGCATGTAAAAAAATAGAGAAAGTGCAAAAAGGGTTTCAACAAAAAATAGCCCACAGGGGGTTTTAAGAGGAGAGGGGGTTTAAGGAAACCCCCAAAGCACTGGGGCAGGGAGAGATAGGGGGGGATGATAACGACATATAAAAAAATGGGGGAAATTTTCAAAAGGGTTACAGAGACAGAATGTTTTTCCGAGATTTGGGGACAGCCACAAGGGGGGACAGTTGGAAGTTGAAGACCGATCCTTACAGGGGGGTTAGGAAGTATTTCTTCAGTACAGAGTGGTCGGAAGTGGAAAGTTTGAGAAGGGATTTTTGGAGGCGGGGGCCATTCATTTTTTTTTTAAAAGAGGTATGATCAAGCTCATGGCGCAGGGGGGTGGCCCCCAAAGCGACCAGTGAAGATGCGGTTCCAGGAGCCAGAATCTCCCCCCAACCCAACTAAGGGGAAACCCCAATAGGTAGACACAAAACACACACACACACACACACACACACACACACACACACACACACACACACAAAATAGAGGTCAAAAAAATTTTCAAAATCAACAAGGGGCTGCTTTTTCAACTTTTTTTTTCCCCACAAAGGGTGTACATTGTCCCGGTTTGTGTACAAACTATGTGGTTTTTTCCAGTTTTTAAAAATAAAATGTAAATTTTCACCCCAAATTTGTACCCCCCTCTGGTACTTTATCCCAAAATTTTTTATACACTGGGCATTGTCATTTTTTAAATAAAATAAAATGGAGTTATTGTACACAATTTTTTTTTCACCAGTGGTGTTTTACACTATTGGAGTAATTTCATCAAAAAAACCCCTGTGTATATTGTCACCAGTTAAAACCCCCCTAAAATAATTTTTTTCAGCTGTGTACGCACCCCTTTGTACATTTTTTTCCCGATTAATTTTTAAATTGTGTACATTG
>WNWK01042798.1:0-15818 GCA_009830355.1 Cherax destructor | reverse complement strand
GCAATGGGTTGAGAAGGGAGATGCAGTTTAATATAGAAAATGCAAAGTTCAAATTTGGGGGGCAAAACCATCCAATAAACTGAATAATGTAGATCTTAATATTTGTGATTGCGAGAGAAGGATTTAGGGGTTCTGGTTAGCAATAATCTGAAACCAAGACAACAGTGCATAAGTGTTCACAATAAAACTAACAGAATCCTTGGCTTCATCAGAAGTAAAAATAATGGAAGTCCTCGGGTTGTTCAACTCTATATATCCTTGGTTAGGCTTCATTTAGATGCTGCACAGTTCTGGTCACGTATACGGAATGGATATAAATGTACTGGAAAACGTACAGAGGAGGATGACAAAGTTGATCCCATGTATCAGAAATCTTCCTAGAGGATAGACGGGAGGGCCCTGAATCTGCACTCTAGAAAGGCGTAGAATTTAAAGGGGATATGATTATGTATAAATGGAAAACAAGAATAAATAAAGGGAATGTAAATAGGTGCTGAAAATATCCAGCCAAGACAGAATTTCGCAGAGTGGTTTTAAGTTGGAAAAGTTCAGATTCAGGAAGGAAAGGAAAGCACTGGTTTGGTAAAAAACTTGGGGATGAGTGGAACAATCCTGAGTACCGATAGGGGCTGGGACGTTGTGTAGTTTTAAAAATAGGTTAAATAAATACATGAGTGGCTGTGGTAGGTGTGAGTTGGACCTGACTAGCGTGCACTAGGTCAGATGCCGTGCCCCCTTCCTTAAGTGGAAGTGACCTAATCCTGGAGTTTACCTGGAGATAGTTAACCCAGGTGCAGGTTCAAGCGGGGAGTGACATGGACCTGCCTGCAAGGTCAGTGGGCCCTCGAGGTGTAGTGTCTGATATGGGGAAGATGGCTAATGTAATTCCTATTTTAAAGCGGGGACAAGTCACTACCTATATTACGCCCAATAAGCCTGACCCAATTGTAGGCAAATTACTAGTCAATTATAGCTGATATTATTAGAAACCATCTTGATAACCATAATTTGATTAATGATACTCAGCATGGATTCACGAGGGGCCGTTCCTGCCTATCTAATTTATTAACCTTCTTCAGTAAAGCTTTTGAGGCTGTTGATCACGATAAAGAATTCGATATTGTTTATTTAGACTTTAGTAAGGCTTTTGATAGAGTACCGCACCAGAGACTGTTAAAGAAAGTGGCAGCTCATGGCATTGGGGGAAAAGTGCTGTCATGGATCGAGTCATGGCTCACCAATAGGAAGCAGAGAGTGTGCATAAATGGGGTTAAATCCGAATGGGGACTTGTAACAAGTGGTGTTCCACAGGGATCAGTCTTAGGCCCATTGTTATTTATAATATATATCAATGACCTTGACAAGGGAATTACTAGTGATATGAGCAAATTCGCCGACGACACGAAGATAGTGTCTTGTGTGCTCTCTGTGAATCTGAACAAGATGTCCTCTCTTGAGCTACTCTACCAGCAGCTGAAGGAAGAACTGAGGGTAGCTAAGCTTGAGATACAGCGACTGACTGAGGAAAACAAGAGGATTCGTAGTAATCCTCCTGTTGAGAATCCTCAAGTCAAGAAAGGAACCTGGACAGTGGCTGGAATGCATGGGACAAAGTTAAAGATCAAGAGGATGGATGGAGAGGTAGAATTAACGAAGAACCAGAAGCCTGTTGTGGAAACATCGAACCGATTCTCCGTGTTACCCGATGAATGTGAGTCGACTACAGGGAACATCACGAACGACAACAAGGAAGGTAAGAACATTGTTCTTGTTGGGGATAGTCAAATTAGGTATATGATACGCCTATAAATTCCTTTCTCCTGCCCTAAAAGATATTTGAGCCTATTATTCATCCATTTTGGGTCATTTCTATTCGATCTAATTTCTTTATATGGGATAAATGTTCTTTGGGCAGCATGTATAGTGTTCAGAAAACTGTCATAGTGATAGCTCTCTTCATTACCCCAGTCCACAGATGATAGGTGTTCTCTAAGTCCATTGTAATCTGCTAAGCGAAAATCTGGGACCGTTACTGAGTTATCCCTACTATGAAACTTCCATTCAATGCCAAAGGTAATTGATTTGTGGTCGCTTGCGCCGAGTTCCTCTGTAATTTCTAAATTATTAACAAGGGTTTCCTTGTTTGCCAGAACTAAGTCAAGCAGGTTATTACCCCTTGTAGGTTCTGTCACAAACTGCTTCAAAAAACAATCTTGAACTACTTCTAAGAAGTCGTTAGATTCTAAATTCCCAGTCAAAAAATTCCAATCAATTTGACTAAAGTTGAAGTCAACTAGAATAACTACGTTATCGTGCATTGAGGCCTTAACAATTTCCTCCCATAGTAGTCTCCCTTGGTCCCTATCTAAGTTTGGGGGACGGTATATCACACCTAAAATCAATTTTTCATGCCCCTCTGAAAATTCTATCCAGACAGACTCTGTATGTGTTATTTCAGACTTTATTCCCTTTTTTATGCAACAGTTCAAGCGATCTCGGACATACAGTGCCACTCCACCCCCCTTCCCGAAACTTTTGTCTACTTGGAACAATTTAAAACCCTGTATATGACATTCAGCAGGCATGTCCCTATTTTTCGTATTGAACCACGTCTCAGTTATGGCAAATCCATTAATGTTACCTGCACTTGCAACTAATCTCAAATCGTCCATCTTATTCCTAGCACTACGACTATATGTATAATACACTTTTAAAGACCCTCCTTTCTCTTTACACTTCCTGCTCCATTCTGTTTTTCGACTATACCTATTACTGTCCTTGTTATTGTTAAGATTTTTTATATCAAAACCTAGATCTATATTTCGACATTCAGTATTTTCCATTTCTAAACCCATACCTCTAACTAATCCTAGTTTAAAGTCCTAACAACACCCTCAACTAAGCTAGCAAGAAAATCCACACCTGCCCTGGATAAGTGAACCCCATCCCTGGCATACATGTCATTTCGGCCATAGAAGTGGTCCCAGTTGCAAATGAATGGTACTGCATTATCCTTACAGTGTTTGTCCAGCCAGCAATTGACATCAATTGCCCTGGACAGCCATTCATCTCCAACTCCTCTCCTTGGCAAAATACCACATATGACAGGGTTCCCACCCTTCTTCCTAATTATGTCTATTGCTGACCTATACCTGCTAGTCAGGTCCTCACTCCTACATCTGCCAACATCGTTGCCTCCAGCACTGAGACAGATAATAGGTTTGCTCCCATTACCTCTCATGATGTCGTCCAGACGGCTAACAATATCCTCCATCCCAGCCCCAGGAAAGCAAACGCTCTGTCTCCTACTTCTATCTTTCAAGCAGAAGGCCCTATCCATATACCTAATTTGACTATCCCCAACAAGAACAATGTTCTTACCTTCCTTGGTGTCGTTCCCTGTAGTCGACTCACATTCATCGGGTAACACGGAGAATCGGTTCGATGTTTCCACAACAGGTTTCTGGTTCTTCGTTGATTCTACCTCTCCATCCATCCTCTTTATCTTTAACTTTGTCCCATGCATTCCAGCCACTGTCCAGGTTCCTTTCTTGACTTGAGGATTCTCAACAGGAGGATTACTACGAATCCTCTTGTTTTCCTCAGTCAGTTGCTGTATCTCAAGCTTAGCTACCCTCAGTTCTTCCTTCAGCTGCTGGTAGAGTAGCTCAAGAGAGGACATCTTGTTCAGATTCACAGAGAGCACACAAGACACGTCTTCACTGAGTTAAGTCAGGTCCACTTATCTAACTTGAATCCATTATTGCGGGTTCTCTCTTGGAGAGATATCCTCAAGACCTTATTTATATCCCCTTTGTTAATACCTATTTTCCACTTGTATACCTCGATCATATCTCCCCTCATTCTTCGTCTTACAAGTGAATGTAATTTAAGGGTCTTCATTCTATCTTCATACGGAAGATATCTAATGCTATGTATTAATTTAGTCATTCTACGCTGAATGTTTTCTAACGAATTTATATCCATTCTGTAATATGGAGACCAGAACTGAGCTGCATAATCTAGGTGAGGCCTTACTAATGATGAATACCTGGAGAGAGTTCCAGGGGTCAATGCCCCTGCGGTCCAGTCTGTGACCAGGCCTCATGTTGGATCAGAGCCTGATCAACCAGGATGTTACTGCTGGCCGCACACCGTCCAACGTACGAACCACAGCGTGGCTGGTCAGGTACCGACTTTAGGTGCCTGCCCAGTGCCTGCTTGAAGACAGCCAGGGGTTTGTTGGTAATCCCCCTGATGTATGCTGGGAGGCAGTTGAACAGTCTTGGGCCCCTGACACTTATTGTGTTGTCCCTCAACGTGCTAGTGACACCCCTGCTTTTCATTGGGGGGATGTTGCATCGTCTGCCGAGTCTTTTGCTTTCATAGGGAATTATTTTCGTGTGCAAGTTTGGTACTAATCCCTCGAGAATTTTCCATGTGTATATAACAATGTATCTCTCCCGCCTGAGTTCTAGGGAGTACAGGTTTAGAAACTTCAAGCGTTCCCAGTAATTGAGGTGGTTTATCACAGTTATGTGTGCCGTGAAGGTTCTCTGCACATTTTCAAGGTCAGCAATTTCACCTGCCTTGAAAGGTGCAGTTAGTGTGCAACAAAATTCCAGCCTAGATAGAACAAGCGATCTGTAAAGTGTCAACATGGGCTTTGCATCCCTGGTTTTGAAGGTTCTCATTATCCATCCTGTCATTTTTCTAGCAGATGCGATTGCTACGGTGTTATGGTCCTTGAAGGTGAGATCCTCTGACATGATCACTCCCAGGTCTTTGACATTAGTTTTTCGCTCTATTGTGTGGTTGGAATTAGTTTTGTACTCCGATGAGATTTTAATTTCTTCACGTTTTCCATATCTGAGTAATTGAAATTTCTCATCATTGAACTTCATATTGTTTTCTGCAGCCCATTTAAAGATTTGGTTTATGTCTGCTTGGAGTCTAGCAGTGTCTTCAACGGTGGACACTGTCATACAGATTCGGGTGTCATCTGCAAAGGAAGACACAGCACTGTGGCTTATATCCCTGTCTATGTCTGATATAAGGATGAGGAACAGGATGGTGATAAGTAGTGATAAGTGTACTGTAGTGGTGATATGTGTACTGTAGTGGTGATATGTGTACTGTAGTGGTGATAAGTGTACTGTAGTGGTGATAAGTGTACTGTAGTGTTGATATGTGTACTGTAGTGGTGATAAGTGTACTGTAGTGGTGATAAGTGTTCTGTAGTGGTGATAAGTGTACTTTAGTGGTGATAAGTGTACTGTAGTGTTGATAAATGTGTTTTGTAGTGGTGATAAGTGTGTTGTGTTATGGTAGTGTAGTGATAAGTGTGTTATGGTAGTGGTGATAAGTGTGTTATGGTAGTGGTGATAAGTGTGTTATGGTAGTTGTGATAAGTGTGTTATGGTAGTGGTGATAAGTGTGTTTTGGTAGTTGTGATAAGTGTGTTATGGTAGTGGTGATAAGTGTGTTATGGTAGTGGTGATAAGTGTGCTAGGATGTCCTGTATACCAAGATTCCATGATATAACAGTGTCTGGCAAGTTTGTACATAAATGTTATAATACCATAAATGGTATAATATAGTGATGTATCAGATATCCACATCCGCACAATTTCTTACATCCGCATCCGCATTTTACTGTAAACAGATATCCGCATACGCATCCG
The DNA here is from genome assembly GCA_009830355.1 of Cherax destructor. Taxonomy (NCBI): domain Eukaryota; kingdom Metazoa; phylum Arthropoda; class Malacostraca; order Decapoda; family Parastacidae; genus Cherax; species Cherax destructor. Next base: position 10,134 of record WNWK01042798.1, on the reverse strand, counting down.
CATCAGAAATCCGCGGAACATCCACACAATTTCTTACATCCGCATCCGCGGATATCTAAATTTTCACATCCTATACACCTCTAGTATAATAATACCAACAATACGAAGAATTAGACATGTGTACCATCTGGGTATCATTATTTGTAGAGTAATGGTCAGAACTTGTCGGACACAACAATATCATGGAATAACAAGAAGGCACAATACCATGACTGGAACAATACACAAATAACCCTCATGTAGAAGAGAGGAGCTTACGACGACGTTTCGGTCCGACTTGGACCATTTACAAAGTCACACTAACACAACGAACGAACGAACAAGTGTAGGTAAGATCCCAATGGGGTGAGCGGGGAAGACGGGACAGACGAAGAATTGCGCTAGAGAGGAGTGGTCTTAGTCATAGAAATAGAGCCAGGGCTTAACCCAGCAGCTGAGGCGATCGTGGGACAGACTTGAGAATAGGAATAGCAGGCTATACAGTTGATAAGACCCCAGTGGGGTGAGCGGGAAAGACGGGACAGGCGAAGATTAGCGCTAGTCTAGAAATTGAGCCAAGGTTTAACCCAACAGCTAAGGTGAACAACGTGGGTCAGAGGGACAAACAGCGCAAGGTACCTGTGAGAAAATCCAAAGGTTATCTGTAAATAGGGTTAGGACCAGGATCATACAAGAAGTAGAAAAGGTTGTGTTGGTTTGTGGGTCTGCGAATATCTTCGTCAAGGAGAGAGGTCCAGTAGTCATGTCGTGTCTCAAGTTTGTCTGTCACTGAGCGTCTTCCAGTACAGATTCAGCGCAGGGATGTCTAACTGGGCATGGAAAGACTCGCTTGTGGCGAAGTCCTCCAGCTGACATCAAGCACCCAGCGCAGAGCCTTGTTCTGGACACGCTGCAGTTTAAGTAAGTTTGTTTTAGCTGCAAGTGATAGGGCTAGAGGAGAGTAAGTTATCAGAGGACGTATTAGGGATTTGTAACAGGAGAGAAGGAGGCTGTATATATAGGCCAGCAGACGGGGACTACTACTACTACCTCTCTACTTCCTTTTCTATTACCTCTCTTGTCCCGTCTCTGTCTGCTGGCCTATATATACTGCCTCCTCTCCTTTCTGATGTTGTTACTTTGTAAATGGTAAAAATCTGACCGAGACGTCGTCGTAAGCGCCCCTCTCCTGTGTGCGGGTTATTTGTTTAACATCATGGAATTTTGGTACAAAGGGCATCTCCACGACCTTTTTGCCTACTCCTGGGCAGCAGCGCCTATCCCTTGCGTATGATATATTTCCACTGGGAAATCCCCCCTACTTAAAGTATACCTGGAAAGGGTTTCGGGGGTCAACGCCCCCGCGGCCTGGTTATAGACCGGGCCGCGGGGGCTAATCAACCAGATCAGAGGCTAATCAACCAAATCATACCATGGGCGGGGATAGAACCAACGATCAGTCATAAATCTCTTTGGCCGCACGTAAACAGACGTACGAATCACAGCCTAGCTGGTCAGGTAGTGACTTTAGGTGCCTGTCCAGTGCCTTCTTGAAGACAGCCAGGGGTCTATTGGTAATCCCTCTTATGTATGCTGGGAGGCAGTTGAACAGTGACAATGTCTTCATCTGCTGCACATCCCTCATTTGATGCCAGTATATAAGCGCCAATATTTCTGTCACTACTTCAGATTCTTCAAGACGGTGGTCTTCACCAGGTCCAAGGCTAAGGGACTGATTATCTCACATTATGTCCTAGTATTGTATTAATAAAGCCACTGGATGGTGAAACGTCTAAAAATAATTATTATTATTATAATCAAAAAGAAGCGCAAAACCACAGAGGTCGTACAGCACAGCAGGTTAGGAAAGGATGCAGGGAGAATGGGTTGTAAGAGGGAGATGGATGATTAGTAGGGTATGGAGTCCAGCAGGACAGTGGATAATGCAGAGATAGAGGATAGCAAGATATTGAGGAAGAAGGGACTGAAGGGAGTGCTAGAGGTATAACCTTCAGAGTTTGTGCAGTAAGTCAGTTGCTGTCAAAAAGTCAATGAGAGTCAGGATAAAGGAGGGTCCATCAACAAGAAGGGAAGGTAAAGAAAGGGCCGCAGAGTGAAGACGACGTTTGAGGTAAATTCTGCGTGCTCGTTGATAGAGTGGGCAGTCCAACAGAATATGTCGAACAGACACTGGAACCTGACAATGCTCACAGAGGGACAGGAAGCCTCTCCATGAGATACCCGTGCGTAAGACGAGTGTGGCCGATGCGAAGACGGGAGAGAGTAGTCTCCCAACCTCGACATTGGTGACAAGAAGAAGGCCAGAAACCTATACTCGGTTTAATAGAATGAAGTTTGTTATTCAGCAGGTCAGACCAGCGTTGTTGCCAACGGGTGCGAAGGTGGGTAGCAATGACTGCAAAATAGTCCATGAATGGAACACCTCTATATGAAACTGGAAGGTCATGTACTGCTGACCGTGCAGCAGTGTCTGCCTGTTCATTGCCCTGTAAGTCAACATGACCAGGGACCCAACAAAAAACAACATCTTTGTGTTTGCTAGAGATACGACGTAACCAAAGGTGGAAAAATAAACACATAAGCAGTATAATGTGATCCTTTATTGACAACGTTTCGCCCACGCAGTGGGCTTTATCGAGTCACAGACAGATCTACCTGGAAAATGAGTAACATGACTATATATAGGGTATAGTCAGGTGGAGAATGCTGGGTCAGGTGGAGAAAGCTGCATGTGACAGTCTTAAAAGTAGTGTGATAGTTAAAAACATTGTGTGACTGCAGGTCCTTCAAGTCTCACAATGTTATTAACTATCACACTACTTTTAAGACTGTCACATGCAGCTTTCTCCACCTGACCCAGCATTCTCCACCTGACTATACCCTATATATAGTCATGTTACTCATTTTCCAGGTAGATCTGTCTGTGACTCGATAAAGCCCATTGCTTGGGCGAAACGTTGTCAATAAGGATCACATTATAAGAACATAAGAATGGAGGAACACTGCAGAAGGCCTACTGGCCCATACAAGGCAGGTCCTTATCAAAACCACCACTACCTAAGAATTTATTCCCGTACTCACGACACAAATCAAACCCAGCCCCTCCCACTCATATATTTGTCCAATCTCTTTTAAAGCCACCCAAGGTCCTAGCCTCTATCACAGTACTCGGAAGATTGTTCCACGCATCTACAACTCTGTTCGAAAACCAGTACTTGCCTATGTCCTTTCTAATCTAAATTTATCCAATTTTAAATCCGTTATTTCTGGTTCTTACTTGGTTTCGATATCCTCAGTATTTATATTAATATCTCATTTGTGTTATGCCATGATCCACTTGTACAGTGATGATATTAACATTGTACGCTCCTCTCCAGAGAGTGAATTTAAAACGCTCTAAGCTTCTTCACTGACGAGATTTCATACTGTAAAATCATTTTAGTCATTCTTCTTCTGTACTGATACCTCTCAATGAATCTATATCCATCCTGCTTATGTGTTTATTTTTCCATTGTGTCGGTATTTTATACCATTTATTTTCAACCAAAGTTGGATACGAAGAACTAGGGGGTGAGGTGTATCAAATTTTTGGATAGCCTGTAAAGCACTAAGGGAGTCTGAAACGACCACAAATGGTGGCACAGGCATAGATGCAATACGGATAAGAGCCACAAGAATGGCAATCCTATACATGGAAGGATTGCGGAGGTCATAAGAGTGAACATAATAGCGAAGGTAATGTGCATCACGACGATCGGACAAGGAAGGAATGTTCGCTTCTACATAGAGGCTCTCAACCGGGGAAGAACGAAATGCACCAAGGCATAAACCCAATCCCTGGTGATGTATGGGATTAAGCTGGAAAGAGTAGCAGGGAAAGCCGCCGAATATATCTGGTCACCATAATCGAGTTTCGATAAAATTAGGGCTGGATGCAGGCGAAGGAGAGTTCTACGATCAGCCCCCCATGAAAGATGTGCGAGGGTTTTTAGGAGGTTCAGCCGGCTATGACAAGTCGCCTTCAGAGAGGTAATGAGGTTTCCAGGACAATCGACGGTCAAACAGGAGGCCAAGAAACCTGACTGTATCACGTTCTGGGATACGTGAGCCGTATAGGTACAATGGCTGATCAGAGACCACTGAACGTCTAGTAAACGTAATTTGATGAGTTTTGCCACTAGAAAATTTAAACCCGTGAGTGGTGGCTTAATCGGAAATCCGGTTGATGGCATGCTGGAGGGAAACTGCAACGAGGTGACAGTCAGAACCTGCACAAGCTATAGCAAAGTCATCAACATAAAGAGATGACCAAATATTGGATGGGAGAACAGATGCCAGATTATTTATAGCAAGCAGAAAGAGTGTTGTGCTCAGAATACATCCCTGGGGACACCTTCAGCTTGGATATACTCCGGGGAAAGCGCATTACTAACCCAGACACAGAAATATCTTTCAGTTAAGAAGGCCTTAAGGAAAAATGGTAGATTGCCTCAGAGGCCTAAGGAGTGGGCCTGGGCCAAGATATTATACCTCCAAGTTGTGTCATAAGCCTTCTCAAGGTCAAAAAAGATGGCGATAACCGAGTGGTTATTAGCAAAGGCATTACGAATATACGTATCCAAGCGCAGTAAGGGGTCAATGGCAGAACGGCCTTTATGAAAGCCATATTGACTAGGGCAGAGACTATTGTGCGTCTCTAAATACCACATCAAACGTCTATTAACTAGACGTTCCATCACCTTGCAAACTGCACTGGTAAGAGCGACGGGAGGATAGTGGGAGGTATCATGTCCCACAGTACCCGGTTTGCGAAAAGGGAGAACAATAGCAGACTTCCACAGCTGGGGAAGAACTCCTTGCATCCATATAAGATTAAAGAGTCATAAGAGGACAGTAGAAGCAGACTGATGTAAATGCTGTAGCATACGAATATGTATGCCGTCTGGCCCAGCTGCCGATGATCAGCAAGCAGAGAGTGTTGCCTCCAGTTCTTGAAGGGTAAAAGGCACATTATAAGATTCTTCTCTGAGAGAAGAAAAATCTAAGGGCTTTAACTCGCTGGTAGACTTAAAAGAAAGAAACGAGGGGCATAGATGGAACCCCTGAGAAATGCGAACCAGATGATTACCAATTTCAGAGGCAACGGCAAGAGGGTGTTCTATATCGACACCGGCAACCTGAAGAACAGGAGCCGGGTCGGGGGAGAATTTACCACTCAATTTCCACACTTTCTTCCAGACTGCACTCATCGAGGAAGCCGAAGTGACAGTAGAAACGTAATCTCGCCAGCAAGTGTGTTTAGCGTTGCGTATGGACACGGCGAGCAATTGCTCTCCTCTGCTTAAAATCAATGAGTCTCTGTGGTTCTGTTATACTGGTACCTGCCCCATGCAGCGCGTTTCAAACGTTCGGCCCGAGCACAAGCAGGAGACCACCAAGGCACACACTTCTGAGAATGCTTGCCAGAGGTTTGGGGGATAGAATGCGAAGCTGCTGTGAAGACGGAGGACGAAAAAAGATGTAAAACCTCATCAATGGAGGACGAGGAAGGAACCTAATGAAAGGCAGTAAGATGTGCGTATAGGTCCCATTTTGCCCGGTCAAATTGCCAGCGTGGGCTACGAGGAGGTGGAGAATACGAAGAGGACTTAAGGATGATCGGAAAATGATCACTGTCATGTAAGTCCGGTAAGACAGACCAGGTGAAGTCGAGGACAGTTGAGGAAGAGCAGATGGAGAGATCGATGCAAGAGAAAGAATGAGTTCGAGGATCAAAACGGGTAGGAGTACCCGTATTTAAAACATGGAGGGGAGAGAAGCAAGGAATGCCTCCAACTGAACGCCACGGGAGTCACAGTGCGACCCTTCCCAGAAAAAATGGTGTGCGTTAAAATCGCCAAGTAACAGAAGGGGTGGCGGCAAGGAAAAAAACAGAAAATCAACATCTGGAATAGATAATGCCCACGAAGGGGAGATATAAAGAACAGAGTGTATACCATTTATTCAAGTGGATACGGGCTGCAGTGTAATGTAGAGAAGAACGCACATAGAGTTAATGGTATGGAATACCAGTGCGTATAAGAAGAGCACTTTTGTTAAAGGTTCCATCGGAAAAAGGATCCAATGAATATAACAAATCATAGCCTGAAAAGGGCCGGATAACAGCGGATTGTAATTTGGGTTCTTGCAAACAGACCCCAACAGGAAAAAACTGGGAAAGCAACACCTGAAGTTCACCCAGGTTACCCCTGAGGCCTCGGATATTCCATTGCAAATAAGCCATGATTTATGGAGAGAAAGATATAAGTCGAAGTTAGAGGTATTTATGGACTAGGGTTAGAAAAGTCCACGTGTGGAGGAAGCGGAAGACCTGTAATCAGAGAAGGAGTGGGACGCTGTGAAGGAAGGTGGGGTGTAGATGGAGAAGAGAGAGGAGGAACTGGAGGTGGAGCAGTGTCCATCAACGTTCCAGTCTCTGTAATAAATTCTGCGATAGCTTCCAGTGTTTCGGAAGACAAAGATGCAGAATGGGGGACTGCATTAGAAATGGAAGGAGGAGAGTGAGCAACCATCGGGGAGACTATAGACTGTACTAAAGTAGAGGGTGAGGAGATGGAGAGGAAACTGTCAAAGGGGCTTGGGAGGGGACAGGAGTGAAAGCGGCCTGGGGAGGGGCAGTCAAGGAAGGAACGTGGGAGGGGACAGGGGATGAAGACATTGAACGAGGAGTAGGATGAACCTCCACACACGTTACAGAAATAGTCGGAGGTGAAGAACCCAGCAATGGGGATTTTTTGCCAGACTTATGAGAAGGGAGGCGGTGAGGATTAAGTGGTGGACAAGGGCGTGTAGACACAGAACTGTGCAAGTGAGTAGAGGAAGGGGCGAGGACAGAATGAGATGCCGAGGTAGGGACCTCGGAGTATAATCAAATAGAAGCGCTAAACCACAGGGGTTATACAGATATGGATCTCGGAGCCAAGAACAGCAAAAGGATTCGAGACAGGGGTGACTGAGTATTGCGACCCCAGAATGGGCCACAATGTATATACATGTTTATATGATTTTTGATGTATATTTTCCTTTTCTTATAATTTTATATTGCTGATATTTTCGATAATAGCTAAATCGTTAATATCTTGCTTTATATTATTATTTGACTTAGCTATTTTAGTAGGTAGGATGTAACATTACATATTGTGCTCAAGAGTGTTGTAGCTGCCTGGGAGTTAGCAAACTACCGCTTACAGCACTTTGCTTGTTATACTGCCGGCTTCTAGTTGCTGGGAGTCAGTCGGTGGCATGTCCACACCTTAGGTGGGAGACTGCTTCTCCTTCCTCCTCCTCTCTACGCTACTGACCATCGTTGAGTCAACACCTCGCTCCTGTCTCTGCTTGTTTACTCGTCATTTAGACTCTGTTTGGTAGAGTATGTATTCGGTGGTGAGACGAAACATACTTCTCAGGACTCTGTGTAACTCTGTTCACAGAGAATAGTCTAGACAGTGATTTTTCGACGTTATACTGGGTTGTGTGTCACATTGACACTCTGAGATAACTCAGGTCTCTAGCTATAGCTCTTGACCTAATTCGATAAGGCATCTGTGCACCGTCACAGTCGGGGATTTTTATGCTGAACCTAGATTCAGTAATAAGGGAGTTTTGTATCTATTTTGGAGGATCTGCTGGTGGTCCCCAGTTAGGGTCGATTTTCTATCTCCTTGTTTCTGACGCTGTGTTGCTGTTGCTTGTTACATTTCTGTTCTGCGAATTGGTCATTTTACTGTTCAATCAAGCTGTTCTGATTGTCAGTTCCTTAGAGAAGCTAGCTTATTAGAAGACGTTCAGTCGGTCACTGGTTGAGTCGAGTCTTAGTTACCTGGAGCACACTCATACACACATCTACTCTTATTTGTATATATCTGCATATTTGTAAATTGCTGACTTTGTACCAGATGGTACATAAGAACCAGATATATGTGACTTCAGCACAATCTTATTGTTTATGAGAGCAGTGTAGGAGCTAACCTCCTAATTAATAATTTACTTTGCTAACCTAGATTTTCTCACTTTGCTAATAAACAATTTAAATATATTTCTTTGGTTAGTATCCTCTCAGTTGGGATCCAATGGTGATATTGATATGTCGGATAACTGGACCAGGATACTGACTTTGTTGCAAAAGCCCAGTAACAGGCTGGATGCTAGAAAGACTATCCTTTCTAGTGTTCACTGGAGATGTCTATTACTAATAGATATCGTGTCATTTTGTAACACTGAGGATGGGGCGACCACAGAGGAAGCCGCGGAAGTTGGGACCCCAGAAGTGGGGGGACGTTTAGCAATGTGAGAATAGGAAATACGGGGATGTCTCCCTTGAAGGCGTAGATGAGAGACGGCCATAGCATATGAGAAGCCTTCCACCTCTTTGAGACAATGGATTTCCCGCTCATTTAGGTAAACCTGACAACGGCGAGAGTACGATGGATGTGCCTCATGACAGTTAAGGCAAGAGGGAGGTAGATTACAAGGACTGGCATGGTCGTCGGCACCACAGACTGGGCATTCGGCCATGGACCTGCAATATTTCGCTGGATGACCAAAACACCAGCAGTTTCTACACTGTTGCGGTGTAGGGGTCATCTTTCGAACTTGTAAACGGTGACCTGCAATGTAGACCAAGGGTGGAAGTTCACGGCAGTCAAATGTTAAACGAGCTATATTGCAAGGATAACGTCTTCGCTTACGGGCAGGGAGGACAAAAGTGTCAACTTTAAGGATTGGGAGTTCTTGGAGCTCAAGCTGCTCCAAAATGTCATCACCACATGTCTGGAAATTCCATTGGACAATGGTGTGGGGTAAAATGGCAGTACCACTACAAGAATTGAGAGAATGATGCTTGTCAATAGTGATAGGAATAGTATCTATGGTCGTAAGAAGAAAGATCGCGAGCTTGGCCAGCATTCTGGACCGTGATGATGCGAGTGCTGCTCTTGAGAGCGTGAAATGAGATATCTTTACCTACATGGCATAGGATTATTATTATTATAATCAAATAGAAGCGCTAAACCACAGGGGTTATACAGCACATGGCATAGGAGAGCCTTACCAATACTATGATCGGAAAGATAGGTAGTTGTAGTAGTAGGTCTTAGAGTAAAAAACTTTGTCCATTGAGAAGTGTGAAACAAAGTGTTTAAGGGGAGTGCGTGATGAGCTGGTCGTTTCTGAGATGAATGAGAAGTGTCGAATCGTCATGTAAGGGTTTTGGTCATTTGGATGTGGGACCGGAGGTGGTCCGACGTGTGACGGGCGAGCAATCAAAAAATTGTCGCTCGAAACCCCGGTACTTGAAGCAGGTGATGAACCTGCACCAGCAAGAGGTACAGGGGTACTGGAGGTGTCCGAAGAGTTGTCCATTAATGAGGTAGGGTCAGAACTGGGTGCAGTATCAAGAAGGGGCCTGGGGGTAGGTTCACAGATATTGGCATCCATGGTTAGGTTACTTCTTTCTTTTTGTCTTTAATAAAAAAAGAGAAAATAAAATAAAAATAAAAAAAAGAATAAAAAAAGGGGAACATGGAGGAATAGCTCCTAGGAGGAATGAAAGGGGCGTAAATCCCCATCCGCGCCAAAGAGGACCTCAACACCGCAAGTAGTGCAGATGCTGCATGGAACCCGTGCCATACCCTACCCTTCATGCCAGTAAACCAGCATTCCGGGATAGCAACCTCACATCCACCGAGCCACCTCGGCGGACAAGAGATTATTATTATTATTATTATAATCAAATAGAAGCGCTAAACCACAGGGGTTATACAGCGCTGCAGGTTATTGTAGGATGCAGGGAGATTATTATAATCAAATAGAAGCGCTAAACCACAGGGGTTATACAGCGCTGCAGGTTATTGTAGGATGCAGGGAGAGTGGGTTGTAAGAGGGAGATGGACGATTAGTAGGGTATGGAGTGCAAGATGACGGTGGATAGTGCAGGGGTGGAGGGTAGCAAGAGATCGAGGTAGAAGGGACTGAGGGAGGTGCTAGAGTTATAATCTTCAGAGTTTGTATAGTAAGTCAGTTTCTGTCAAAAAGTCAATGAGAGGTCAGGATTAAAGGAGGGTCCATCTGTAAGAA
>WNWK01042797.1:0-15818 GCA_009830355.1 Cherax destructor | reverse complement strand
AATAAACTCAATAAATTGCTCAATATTAAAATAGTTTTTAAGTTATTTGTTTTCCCCCCAATGCCAGGGTTAAAACTTTTCACCAATTTACAGAAAATTAATAGTACCTATGTAATCTGCAATAAAAAAAAATTTTTACTTTACTTTACTTTACTAGTGACCGGGGCCCTTGGGGGGATCCAACTGTAGCAAGGGTTCTTTTTGATGTCGACCCCTTGTGTCTTGATGCCCCCCCTTTTGGGTTTTTGGAACATTTAAAGAAAGGGGTCAGAGGAAGGCCCAGTCTTATTCCACTTAACAGGAAGACTGCAGAAGCTCAAATAATCACATGTTTAACATTGTTATGCAAAAGAATCTCTGAATGCCCCCGGGTCAAACTTTTTTTAAAACCCTTCGGGATGTGGTGGAACATGTGACTGTGGCCTTGAGGGAAGGATAGTTTTTCCCTTTTAAATATTTTTAGGGTTGTTTGAAAGGACAGTAGAACAGAAAACCCATAGCCACTGAAGTTGACGGGACAGGCATGTTTTCTAAATTTTCCACTGGACCCCCAAGCTCAGTGGTAAAGCACGGGACCTTTTAATTTTGGGACCCGGTTCGCCTGTCCATGGTTAGTTGTACACTAGTTTTTAAACCCTGAATAGTGAAAGTTTTAAAGCAGAAAAAGTCTTGTCAAATTAAAATTTATTTTATATATATTTTGTTTATGGATAATAATGTAAATAAAAAATTTAAGACACATTCTATTAAATTATTATAATCCTCTCATTGTTTATTTAGCATTAATTGTAATCCCTTGATTAGTGATTAAAGTTTTCTTTACTGAGGGGAAAAACAGATACAAACTTACTGCCCCTCCTATAGCCGATAGGTTTCTAACCCAATTTCCCAAATTTAAATATAAATGTTTAGGTAAAATATTATCTAGCATCTTTTTTTAAAATTTTTTGGGTTTGGGGAAAGCCCCTAAAGGTTTTGGAAAAATTCAAAGGTTCCCCTTTGCCAAATTTAACCATGTTTGGCATGCTGAGGGACCGAGCACAGTTCCGATATAACAAAACCACTAATTTTGGAAATTGTCCCCTCTTATTGACCCGCACAGCCAATGAAAATGCTGAAAGCCCTCATAAATTACCGTTGTCAAGGGGGAAAAAACGGAGCCCTTTAAAAAATTACTGCCTGAGAGGAAAACTTAGAAAATATGAATTAATTATCCCGACTGGAACCCATACACTTTGGGGACCAGCTCTGCCCATTAGCCGGTACTGAATGCGACACAGTGCATTGTATGTGCGCCTTTTTTTAGTGTGGGAAAATAAGTAATCTATATTTATTTTCACCTTTCCCCTATAAAACCTTAAAATATCTTGTTCAAATGCAGGTTAGAAATATAACTTGTGTTGGCCCCCCACCACAATTTCACAGCCTGAGTGTTATATTTCCACTGTCCCCAAAAACCTGAATATTACTTGATGAGGACAATGTCTTGTGTTTCCAATTTATAGAAAAACCTGAATTTTTTGTCCTCTTATGAAAATTTTTATAGAGTATTTTATATTATTCATTATATGCAGAAAAATCGCAGGAAACAGGTGCTATCTCTGTATATATATAAATTGTGCCGATTAGGTAAAACTTTGGGTTTTGGCTTTAAAAAAGCAACGTTCTTCTTGCCAAAAAGGGAAAAAAAAAATTTTTATGCAATAATTTCGCCTCATTCTTTAACAAAAGAAAAATATATTTCATTGTGTTCGTTTATTATTAAATTTTGTAAACGTTCTAAAATATTTAGTTGGGGGCTAAATTAAATTCCCTTGTTGAATAAGGTTGGTAGGTTTTAAAAATTTCTTTTAAAAATTATAAATTTTACATTAACATAAATGAAAAAATATATCTTTAAATATAAAGAAAATTTTGAAAGGATTAATTTTAATGGTTCTTGCTAATTGACATTTTTTCCTAACCAGAAAAAAAATATATATATATATATATATATATATATATATATATATATATATATATATATATTATATATATATATATATTTGGTTTAAAAATTTTTTAAAAAAACCCCCCCATTAAAAAGGAAAATTTTGTATGCAAAATTTTAAAAACTTTTGAAACCAAAAAATATTTTATTGTGTTTGTTTTTTTTTTTAATTCAAAAATAATTTTTGGGGTTAAAAATTAAATTCCGTTGTAAAAGGTTGGTGGAAAAATTTTTTTACAAAAAAACCCCAAAAAAAAAAAAACTTTTTTTAAAAAATTTTTTTTTTTTGGAAAAAAAATATATTTAAAAAAAAATTTTTTAAAAAAAATTTTTTTAAAAAAAAAGAAATTTTTAATTTAGAAATGAAGTTTTTTTTCCCCTTTTTTGCCCCCCTTTTAAAAAAAAAAACCCTAAAATTTTTTTAAAAAAAATAAAAAATTTTTATAAAAAAATTTTTAATTTTTTTAATAAATATATATATATATATATATATATATATATATATATATATATATATATATATATATATATATAAAAAAAACCCGGTGAAAATTTTGGGGCCCCCCTCCCGGAAGGGGAAAAAAAGGTTAAAGGGTATTTAGATGTTTTTTCGAACCCATTTGAAAACCCCCTACCCCCCATCTTTTTTAAATTATAAAAATTTTTTTAAAGATACAAACTTTTAAAAAATACTTTAAACAAGAAACAAAGGAGAAAACAACTAGATGACAACTCAGAGCTACTTTAAAAATCTTTCCAGCCCCCCGGGTGGGCCGTCCCAAAAAAATGCAGGCATTTCCCCCCTGGATCCCAAAATGATTTTATATACGTTTTTTTTTTATATATATATATATATATATATATATATATATATATATATATATATATATATATATATTTATACATTTTTTTTTATATATTAAAATAATAATATTTTATATATATATATACACCGGTTTCCTGGAGGGGTTTTGGGGGGAACCCCGCGGCCGGCGAGACAGGCCTCATGGTGGATCGGGCTGATCCCCGGTTTACTGTCGACCACAAGCAAACTGACGAGAACCACAGCCCGGGTTTGGGCAGGTACTGACGGGGCCTGCCAGTGCCTTCTTGAAGCACCGGGGTTTTGGAATCCACCAATTTTTCTGGGAGGAGTTGAAAAGTTTTGGGCCCTGGGCCTTTTGGTGTTGTTCTGTGTACTTGGCCCCCCCTTTTTTATCGGGGAATGTTGCATCCCTGTGGGGCTTTTTTTTCATGGGGGGATTTTCGTGTGGGATTTGAAATCCCCCGGCCTTCGGGATATTATCATGTATCTCTCTCCCTGCTTCCGGGAATACAGATCAACGCCCAACCGTTCCCTTTAGGTGCTTTACTATTTATGTGTGCTGTGAAAATTTTTGTACACTCTCCATCTGCAATGTCCCAGCCTTAAGGGGGCTGTTGTGCGCAGTTTCCCCCCTAGAGAGAACAAGTGATTTGATAGGAGGGCGGGATCCCCAGTTTTGAAGGTTCTCTTATCCACCTATCATTTTCCTAGCCGATGAGGTAGATACATTTTGTGTTCTTTAAAGGCGAGACCCTCTGACATTATCACTCCCAAGTCCTTCACATTTTTTTTTTCACTCTATTGTATGGTTAGAATTTGTCGTATACCTTGATACATTTTTTATTTCCTCAAGTTTTCCATATCTGAGTAGTTAAAATTTTCCCCCTCGTTGAACTTCATGTTGTTTTTGAGTGGCCCATTTGAAGATTTGGTTTTATGTCCGTTTTGATTTTTGCAGTGTCTTCAATGGAGGTCACTGCCATGAATCCGGGTGTCATCTGCAAAGGAGGACACGGATCTATAGCTTACATCTCTGTCTATGTGAAATGAGGATGAGGAATAGAATGGGAGCGAGTACGGCCTTGTGGAACAGAGCTTTTCATGGCTGCCTGGGACTTTACTCTGTTTACTATTACTTTTGTGTTCTATTTATCAGGAAGTTATAGATCCACCTACCAACTTTCATGTTATTCTTTTATCACGCATTTTTGTGCTATTGCCATGGTCACATTTGTCGAAAGCTTTTGCAAAGTCTGTGTATACTACATCTGTATTTGATTTATCCTCAACAGCATCCAGGACCCTGTCATAGTGGTCCAGGAGCTGGGACAGGCAGGAGCGACCTGCTCTAAACCCGTGTTGCCCTGGGTTGTGTAATTGATGGGTATCTAGGTGTTAGATCTTGCTTCTTAGAGCCTTCTCAAAGATTTTATGAAATGGGATGTTAGTGCTATTGGTCTGCAGTTCTTTATAATTGCTTTACTGCCACCCTTGTGGAGTGGGACTATGTCTGTTGTTTTAAGTGTGTGTGGATGACCCTGTGCCCATGCTCCTCCATAGAATGCTGAAGGCACGTAATAGGGGCTTTGCAATTCTTGATGAACGGGCCATGAGTCTGGACCTGGGGCAGAGTGCATAGGCATGTCATTTATTGCCCTTTCAAAGTCTTTTGGAGTTAGAATAATATCCGAGATTTTTGAGATGACCAAATTTTGCGTTTCGTTCATATAAAAGGTACCAGTTCTAGACCTTTACAGGGGACCCTCATCCTCAGAGAAGACAATAAATGTACCTCAGGGAAAACTCAAGGTTCTCTCAGTAGCTGTTTGAATATTTTTCTTCTCCTACCACCCCCTATATTTTATATTACATGTGAACTTTATTAACAGACAAAATACATTGACAGAAAACACAAACATGAATACATTGGTACAATATATCAAAGATTATGAATCTCCTCCAGCTCCTCCGAAGCCGTACACGAGCCCAGTGTGCAGCATGCATTTTCCCTCTGGATGGCCACACTGAGGCGCTGGAACATAAAAGTGGCTGCCCTTGTGTCTCTGGTGGTGTAAATGAGTCTGGAACCCAGTTTTTTAAGGAAACGTGTGGCATTTTTTTCCTGTGATCCCAAGGTCTCTGATTCCATTGGGACAAATTGATACTGTTGGCTTATGTCCCTATACTTTCGATCTTGTACCCTCCCTGTGGTCAGCAGCTCCTCCCTGTCGCCCGACACTGTGATGGATGTAGGTGTCAGCCAGTGTCGACACACAGGTATAGTCCCATACTAAGAGCTTGCCATTCTTCCAAGGATAGATGGTGATTCCATCAGGGCGGTTTGCTGGTTGTCGGTATTGTAGGCTGCTAGTGATTGGGGCTCTCTCTGCTTGGCATCCAGCTGTCATTGACTTCATTGTGTCTTGATGCAGACCATATTGGCTGGCTTGGCATCGCCGCAAATACACGTATATTCCGTGAACTGGGGCAGCAATACGCAGAGCCACTGCAATGCAGAGGGTCTTAAGGTCGAGGCGTGTTCCCATTGCCGAAATGGGAACTGTTTGGAGGAAGTCCTCGGAGTTATGTGCACTCACAGCTTGAGACGGGCAGCAATCCCAACTTGACTGTTTGTAGGCCAGCGCTGCACTAGGTTTTGGTGCTGGAGCAGCAAGTCTCCCATTCAGTGATGGCACTGGCGTAGCTAGGTCCGTATTTCGCTGAGTCACTGAGGTTGTCCGGAAGAATTTGTTTTATTAACTCATTTGATGCTATGGGAGAGGATAGGAAAGCTGGTAGGGCAATCTGGGAGGATTTGCATACCCCAGTCCCCCAAGCCTGACTGGAAGTGTGGCTTGCAACCACTGTCCATCTTCGAGGGAATGATTCAATACACCCTCTAGCAAGGTCTTAAGGTGAGAGTCATATTCCTTGAGTACCAGACTGCTGAAGGCTGGGGAGCACCTCAGGAAGTAGGCAAGTTTTGGGATTGACAGGAACCTGGTGAGTAGGTAGAAGGCATCACGTGTATCGATGTCTTTCATCCTGCCTTCGTCCTGAGGTCTGAGATTTTTTTTTCTCGGATCAGATCGATGGCATTGGGCCCGAGAGGAGCACCAAGGAGAGTGCTGTTGGCTGGATCAATGGCTTATGCTCCTGGTAAAACAGCTCTTATATTCTGGATCATATGTCTATTGGTAGAAACTATTTCACATTTGGTGGGGTTTAAAGACAGGCTTAGGCTCTCTCCCATGTCTTTAATTTTTCTGATGTCCTCTAGGAGAGATTCTGTAGTGCCAGCTAGGGTACCATCATCCAAGAACCAGATATTGAGCTCACTGAAGAGCGCTTCTGTGACTTCCTTGATGATCAGACAGAATAGAAAGGGGGTAAGAGGGTCCCCATGTTGCACACCCTCACATGAGTCAATTTCATGGTTACCAAACAATAGTTTAGAAGTCACACTATAACACAATTCTATGAAGGGATAGAGGGAAGGGAAGTGTCTAGAAACTGTTTGGAGAGCAGCATCCCTACTGACTAAGTTGAAAGCGTTGGCAAACTCCAATTTGATCAAGGCTTTTTCATCGGACATGTTGATGTATACTCGTGCTGCGTGGGCAGCTGCTTCACAGCTTTGTTGAACACCAAAACCGAGCTGAGTTTGGTTTCAACATTGCGGCAGCCTCTTGACTCACCATTCTTAATGCAGCCTTTTTCGACTAGGCGCCGAAGGGTGTTGCCCACTGCAATGGGCCTGATTTCTCCATCCTTCTTCCAGAGGGCACACAGTGAGGCACCAAAGAAAATTTGTCTAATGTCCTCTGGGACACTGTCAGCCAGGCACACATTGGAAAATTTGGTGAGTTCAGACAGCAACCTCTCTGAAACATCACCAAGTGCTGGATTGAGCATTTGTTTTAAGTGTTGTGGCCTTAAACCGGTGAAACCTCGTGCTGAGCCCTGTGGAAATTACATAGCAGCTTTATACACATCAGCATCCAGTAAGGTTAAATGTTCTTCACCTGCTGCAATGTCAGGGAGGTCAATGTTGGTACTGGGCGCCCTGGGTGGATGTTTGTCCTTCAGGGCTTGTGCTGTAATGACGTCCTTAGGAGTGATGGTATCCTCACTGGTTATAAGTCTCAGTGCTCCAATAGTATTACCCTCTTCTATTTTTTTCTAATTTGGGCTCTGATTTTTGAGGCGTCAGGTGTCCTGTTGTTGGCATTTGCCCGGCGGGTGTTGTCTCCCTAGAGGGGTGACGAACGAGGTTGTCATCTCTAGGAAATGCATTTATTGCTCTAATAACACATGTTGCTAGTGACTTGTCCCTCCTTGGTGGGACAGCCAAACAGGCATTGCCAAATAGCAGTAGGTTGTGCCAGGATCCGTTGTTTGCAGGAGCATCGTTGACTTTCTTTAAGAGGTCAGCGAATTTGCTAGCAGCTTGATGGCGAGCTGCTTTGGGGATGTGTGTCAGCGTCCTGGTGGATGTTAATTTGATTGCAGATTTTAGGTCCTCTGTAGAGGTGAAGTCAGAGTAGCTGTCAACTCTGTCTGCTGGGAGGGACTGTTGGTTGTTTCCATTTGGAGCCCTCCTGGAGCCTAGACATCCATTGTGTGCACGGATGTTGCCAGTTGAGGGATTGAGTGCACATTCCCTGTGGCACGACATATATACGTATATATATATGAGTATATATATATATATATATATATATATATATATATATATATATATATATATATATATATATATATATATATATATATATATATATATACTCATATATATATACGTATATATGTCGTGCCGATTAGTAAAACTGGTCAATTAGCAAGAACTCATCTAAAATTAAGTCTTTTCTAAAATTTTCTCTTATACGTTTTAAAGATATTTTTTTCATTTATGTTAATGTAAGAATTTATAATTTTGTACTAAGAGAAACTTTGAAAACCTACCTAACCTTATTACAAAAAGCGCAATTTAATTTAGCCTAACCCAACTAAATATATTTTATATACGTTAACATTAATTTAATAATAAACAATCACAATGAAATAAAAAAAATTCGTAAGGTTCAGAATGATTTTGGCGAAATTATTGCATACACAAATTTTCGCTTGTCTTATATGGCAAGAAGAGCGTTGCTATTTTACAAAATCGCAAGTTTTACCTAATCGGCACTGACATATATATATATATATATATATATATATATATATATATATATATATATATATATATATATATATATATATATATATATATATATATATATATATATATATATATATATATATATATATATATATATATATATATATATATATTATGTCGTGCCGATTAGGTAAAACTTAGATTTTGGCTTAAATAGCAACGCTCACCTTTCCATATAAGACAAGTGAAAATTTGTGTATGCAATAAATTCGTCAAAATCATTCTGCACATAACGAAAAAATATATTTCATTGTGTTTGTTTATTATTAAATTAATGTTAACGTATCTAAAATATATTTAGTTGGGTTAGGCTAAATTAAATTGCGCTTGTTGTAATAAGGTTAGGTAGGTTTTCAAAGTTTCTCTTGGTACAAATTATAAATTCTTACATTAACATAAATGAAAAATATATCTTTAAACGTATAAGAGAAATTTTAGAAAGGACTTAATTTTAGATGAGTTCTTGTAATTGACCAGTTTTACTAATCGGCACGACATATATATATATATATATATATATATATATATATATATATATATATATATATATATATATATATATATGTCGTGCCGATTAGGTAAAACTTGCGATTTTGGCTTAAATAGCAACGCTCACCTTGCCATATAAGACAAGTGAAAATTTGTGTATGCAATAATTTCGCCAAAATCATTCTGAACATAACGAAAAAAATATATTTCATTGTGTTTGTTTATTATTAAATTATTGTTAACGTATCTAATATATATTTAGTTGGGTTAGGCTAAATTAAATTGCGCTCGTTGTAATAAGGTTAGGTAGGTTTTCAAAGTTTCTCTTGGTACAAAATTATAAATTCTTACATTAACATAAATTAAAAAAATATATCTTTAAACGTATAAGAGAAAATTTTAGAAAGGACTTAATTCTAGATGAGTTCTTGCTAATTGACCAGTTTTACCTAATCGGCACGACATATATATATATATATATATGTCGTGCCGATTAGGTAAAACTCTCGATTTTGGCTTAAAAAGCAACGCTCACCTTGCCATATAAGACAAGTGAAAATTTGTGTATGCAATAATTTCGCCAAAATCATTCTGAACATAACGAAAAAAATATATTTCATTGTGTTTGTATATTATTAAATTAATGTTAACGTATCTAAAATATATTTAGTTGGGTTAGGCTAAATTAAATTGCGCTTGTTGTAATAAGGTTAGGTAGGTTTTCAAAGTTTCTCTTGGTACAAAATTATAAATTCTTGCATTAACATAAATGAAAAAAATATATCTTTAAACGTATAAGAGAAAATTTTAGAAAGGACTTAATTTTAGATGAGTTCTTGCTAATTGACCAGTTTTACCTAATCGGCACGACATATATATATATATATGAGTATATATATATATATATATATATATATATATATATATATTTTATATATATATATATATATATATATATATGAGTATATATATTGTAACTAATCGCAAAAGAAGCGGTCGATGCATAGCAACCACAGGGTGGGAAATGGAGAAACGCTTCTTCGAGAGCAATGTAATGGAAAGGAGAGGAAATTTCAATGAGGACTCGTCTTAATAGACCGGCATGGAGTGGCCATCACCCCTCCACTCTGTACAGAAAAGTTAATTAGGAAGATGAGAGAAGAGGAGCACTGCAGTAGGCCTACTGGTCCATGATAGGTGTAACTAACACTTACTCATGTACCCGTCCATTACAGTAATAACCCGCATAAGAGAATGAAACTTATGAAGATGCTTCTGCATAACTTGAACCATTAACTAGTCACAGAAGCCCGAAGTGAAGGGAACCATTATATATACGAAAGGAAGTAAGAGGCTGTGAGCAGTATAACAACAGGAGGAAGTAGCATAAGAGTTTTTTATGTGATATGTAGAAGAAAATTAATCAGTTTTCTTTCGAAAGACATCTTCTTTTGCACTTGCTTTGGGTTTTGGTATTTATGCAATTCTATTTTTTTTTGGGGGGGAGGGGGATTGTCATTCATGTCACTATGAGTCCAGATATAAGGTTATTGAGACACAGACTAACATAGAAATTGAAAACATCGGTTCCTTTCTTTTCAGTAATAAATTATTTGTTTGCCCAGATTCAGATGAATAATTGTCTGAATAACAGACTCTGACTTTTTCACTTACGTGTATATACAGATGTTCTTAGCTGGGATGTACGTGATGGCGGCTGTGGCTGTGGTAGTCACGGGGTTCTTAGACCCTCCTGAGAAACACTACAAGATACTGATGCTTCTCCCAGTCTCCTCCAAGAGCCATAAAAACGTGTTTATTCCTCTTGCCGAAGCTTTGGCCGACCGTGGTCACCAGGTAAAACATTGTTCTGATTTTTTGTGATGATTAAATGTATTAAGCGGTCTAAGAATAATTATATTTTGCAACAGGTGATTTTGAGACGCTCAGAAGCTAAGAATGGATCCCATTTGGAGCATATGTGATAACAGAGCCTTTGGACGTAGTGCTAATTGTGTTAGCTTTAAATAATTCAAGTAATTATCAACGCAGGTGTGATCAGGGTCATTCACGTTTATCATAATGCTGAATCAATATCTTTTTTCCAGGTAACAATGTTGTCTAACAGCGCAAAATCGACCAATCATCCCAACATTAGTGATATTAGCCATGGTCTTCAGCATTTCCAAAATATAAATATGTTTGAGTATAAGGATGACTGGACTGGTGGCTTCACGATGTTTGAGAGAGTTCTTCCCGTAATTGCCAGAGACTTTTACAAAGTTCCTCTAGTGAAGAAGCTTTACGAAAGAAGGAAAGAGTTTGATCTCTTTATCGTGGACCATACGTTTAATGAGGTAAGAATGGATCAATAATTGTTAGCTTTGCATTTAACAACACATCGTACTCATTCAAAAGTTCCTCTAAAACATATTTAAAAAAAAAAATTTAATTTATATTTGGCATGAAATACATAGATCATGTTCTAATAGTGATCACACTCCATCTAATGTTGTATTTTAATACTTTGCATGATTTACATCAACGATGGTTATTCTAATGTAGGTAGCCATTGCTGTCAAACTTTTTCAAATTGTGAAAAAAAAATTCCTCTAACTTTATCGTAGGGATCTTACTTCTGAGCTGTTGCGAAAATATTAGATTTTTGTGAAGGCTAAGAGGAACTACAACAAAAATTGGCATGCTTTTCAGGTTGAGTTATTTTAGCTCAGTAAACGTTATGTTCACCTTTGTTTTGATTATTAATTCAGGAGTAAAAGCTCCACATCTACACTAATTCAAGAAATGTTTTATATGAAGCTAATTCGTCTTGCCAAAACTATGGGGCCCAGTCTCTGCACCCATTATGTACCTCTGTAATCTTTTGACTACCGCCCACAGGATTTGTATGGGGTGCATAATAAAGATATTAAACTTTAATTCATTAGTTTTCAGCCATATCTATTTTTTTTCTTGCGTCAGTCTTTCTCACAGGAACTGCTGCTACATTCAGGTGTTTTTATTCTCGGGAACAACTTCAACTTGCTTCATGGGTTTTCGTCACAGGACAAAGGAAGATGTAATACGCTACTCCTATAAACTTAAAAGTCCTCGTCTCCTTAAATCCGCAGAATTATCCTTTACTTCTGTCTTCCATGGATTGTATAAACAAGAATTTTGTATGATTTAGATCTATGTGAACTTTTGTTCCAATTAAAAAGGTTTACAACGTCATTTATTCAATTTGTCAGCAGAGAATTATTTTTATCCAAAGCCTAATATGGAAATAAATGGTATGAAATACCGACACAATGGAAATATAAACACATAAGCAGTATAATGTGATCCTTTATTGACAACGTTTCGCCCACACAGTGGGCTTTATCAAGTCACAAACAGATCTACTTGGGTGAAAGGTACAAGAGAATATATAGGATGGAGTCAGGTGGAGAATGCTGCATGTGACAATCTTCAGAGTAAGGTGACAGTTTAGAACCTTGGGTAGCTTTAAAAAGAGATTGAGCAAGTATATGAGTAGCCCATCTACAGTGTTCCACAACGTTTCGTTGTCAATAAAGGATCACATTATACTGCTTATGTGTTTATATTTCCATGTCAGGTCAGACCCGCTGATGGTAGTGTATAGTGTATAGTGTATAATGAAGTAGAGCTTGATCATACAGAATGTGAAAAAGACTTGGGAGTCATGGTAAGCAGGAATCTAAAGCCAAGACAACAGTGCCTAAGTGTGCGCAATAAGGCTAAAAGATTACTAGGATGTATTTCAAGAAGTATAAGCAACAGAAGTCCAAAAGTTATTTTACAGCTCTATACATCACTGTGAATGAATGGTTCAGAGAACCGACGAGTTGGTAAATTAGACACATATGCAACACTTGGGTATCTTTATTGAGGAAACGTTTCGCCACACAGTGGCTTCATCAGTCCATACAAAGGAGAATCGTGAAGAACAGGAGGAGTGTGAGGTTGTCAGGCCCTCAAGATTGAGGGCCTGACAACCTCACACTCCTCCTGTTCTTCACGATTTTCCTTTGTATGGACTGATGAAGCCACTGTGTGGCGAAACGTTTCCTCAATAAAGATACCCAAGTGTTGCATATGTGTCTAATCTATACATCACTAGTGAGACCTCATTTGGATTATGCAGCTCAGTTTTGGTCTCCTTACTACAGGATGGATATAGATTCATTGGAGAACATACAAAGAAGACTGACTAAAATGATTTACAGTATAAGAAATCTCCCGTATAAAGATAGACTTAAAGCGTTGAATCTCCACTCTCTGGAGAGACGTAGAATGAGGGGGGAGATATCATCGAGGTGTACAAGTGGATGATGGGCATAAACAAAGGAGATATTAATAAAATACTGAGGATATCGAACCAAGTAAGAACCAGAAATAAAGGATTTAAATTGGAGAGGTATCAATATGACAGTTTTCTTAACACTATACAGGCTGCCCAAAGAACATTTATCCCGTATAAAGAAATTAGATCAAGTAGAAATGACCCAAAATGGATGAATAATAGGCTCAAATATCTTTTAGGGCAGAAGAAAGGAATTTATAGGCGCATAAAAAGAGGTGAGGGTCATCTTATAAATCAGTATACTGACATTAAGAGGGACGTTAAAAAGGGAATAAGAAAAGCTAAACGGGACTATGAAATTAAAGTTGCTAGGGATTCAAAACTAACCCAAAAGTTTTTCCAGGTTTATAGAACAAAGTTAGGGATAAGATAGGTCCCTTAAAAATAACTTTGGGCATCTTACTGACAAGGAGAATGATATGTGCTCTATTTTTAATAATTATTTTCTCTCGGTTTTCACACAGGAAGACATAAATAATATCCCAGTAATTAATTTTTACAGAGGCCCAGAAGAAGATAAATTATGTAATATCACAGTCACTAGCGAAATGATTATGAAACAGCTGGACCAACTGAAACAAAATAAATCGCCGGTCCTGATGAGCTTTTGCAAGGGTTCTTAAGAATGCAAAATGGAACTCTGTGAACCAATATCTAACATTTTTAATTTATCTCTTCAAACAGGTGTAGTGTCTGATATGTGGAAGATGGCTAATGTAATTCCTATTTTTAAAGCAGGGGACAAGTCACTACCGTCAAACTACCGCCCAATAAGCCTGACCTCAATTGTAGGCAAATTACTAGAGTCAATTATAGCTGATATTATTAGAAGCCATCTAGATAACCATAATTTGATTAATGATACCCAGCATGGATTCACGAGGGGCCGTTCCTGCCTATCTAATTTATTAACCTTCTTCAGTAAAGCTTTTGAGGCTGTTGATCACGATAAAGAATTCGATATTGTTTATTTAGACTTTAGTAAGGCTTTTGATAGAGTACCGAACCAGAGACTGTTAAATAAAGTGGCAGCTCATGGCATTGGGGGAAAAGTGCTGTCATGGATCGAGTCATGGCTCACCAATAGGAAGCAGAGAGTGTGCATAAATTGGGTTAAATCCGAGTGGGGATCTGTAACAAGTGGTGTTCCACAGGGATCAGTCTTAGGCCCGTTGTTATTTATAATATATATCAATGACCTTGATGAGGGAATTACTAGTGATATGAGCAAATTCGCCGACGACACGAAGATAGGTAGGATAATTGATTCTAACGTAGATGTCAGAGAACTTCAGGAGGATTTAGACAGACTCAATTCATAAGAACATAAGAACATAAGAATGGAGGAACACTGCAGAAGGCCTACTGGCCCATACAAGGCAGGTCCTTATCAAAACCACCACTACCTAAAAATTTATTCCCGTACTCACGACACAAATCAAACCCAGCCCCTCCCACTCATATATTTGTCCAATCTCTTTTTAAAGCCACCCAAGGTCCTAGCCTCTATCACAGTACTCGGAAGATTGTTCCACGCATCTACAACTCTGTTCGAAAACCAGTACTTGCCTATGTCCTTTCTAAATCTAAATTTATCCAATTTAAATCCGTTATTTCTCGTTCTTACTTGGTTCGATATCCTCAGTATTTTATTAATATCTCCTTTGTTTATGCCCATCATCCACTTGTACACCTCGATGATATCTCCCTCATTCTACGTCTCTCCAGAGAGTGGAGATTCAACGCTCTAAGTCTATCTTCATACGGGAGATTTCTTATACTGTAAATCATTTTAGTCATTCTTCTTTGTATGTTCTCCAATGAATCTATATCCATCCTGTAGTAAGGAGACCAAAACTGAGCTGCATAATCCAAATGAGGTCTCACTAGTGATGTATAGAGCTGTAAAATAACTTTTGGACTTCTGTTGCTTATACTTCTTGAAATAAATCCTAGTAATCTGTTAGCCTTATTGCACACTTAGGCACTGTTGTCTTGGCTTTAGATTTCTGCTTACCATGACTCCCAAGTCTTTTTCACATTCTGTATGATCAAGCTCAACTTCACCTAGTTTATAAATTCGAGGGATATTTTCATTACCAACGACAAGCACCTTACACTTGTCCACATTGAACTTCATCTGCCACTTTTCAGACCAAGACATTAATTTATCCAAATCCTCCTGGAGTTCACTGTTATCCTCCTCAGAATGAATTATACGGCCTATTTTTGTATCATCAGCAAATTTACTCATGTCACTTGCAATTCCTTCATCAAGGTCATTAATGTAAATTATGAACAACAATGGGCCCAAAACTGATCCTTGTGGAACGCCACTAGTGACAAATCCCCATTCAGATTTGACCCCATTAATGGAAACTCTCTGCTTTCTATTGGTAAGCCATGCCTCTATCCATGCTAGAACTTTACCTCCTATACCATGAGCTGCCACCTTTCTTAAGAGTCTCTTGTGAGGTACTCTATCGAAGGCCTTACTGAAATCCAAGTAAACTATATCATATTCTTTATCACTGTCTACTGCCTCAAATGTTTTATTGAAAAACGTCAGTAAATTTGTCAGGCAGGAACGACCTCTCGTAAACCCATGCTGAGATTCATTAATCAAATTATGTTCTTCAAGGTGACTTCTGATAATATCAGCTATAATTGATTCTAATAATTTGCCTACTATAGACGTGAGGCTTATTGGACGGTAATTTGATGGAATGGACTTATCCCCTGATTTGAATATAGGAACTACATTAGCTATCTTCCACATCTCTGGCACAACACCAGTTAGGATGGACGTATTAAACACATTCGTTAATGGCTGACTAAGTTCCATTTTGCATTCTTTAAGTACCCTGGAAAACAACTCGTCGGGTCCCGGGGACTTATTTTG
>WNWK01042796.1:0-15819 GCA_009830355.1 Cherax destructor | reverse complement strand
TAAACTTCCAAAAAGAAAATCAAAAAATTTTTGCTTATTTTTCCCCAAAATTTAAATTGCAGTGAAATTCTATTTAAAAGTGTGAAATTTAATTTTTTAGCAAAAAAATGAGTTTTGCCAGAAAAGCCTCAAACCCCTAAAACGTCAAATATGCAATAAAATACGTTTTAGCATTTTTTTTTAAAAACTTTTTAATTTTATGTATTTTCAAAATAATAAAATATTTAAAATATTGTTTTTTAAAATTTTTTAAAGGGATTTTTAAAAAATTTGTAAATAATTAATAAATATTAAAAAAATGCTATAAAATTTTTTTTTCATTTTTGACGTTTTAAGGCTTTTTCAAGGATTTTCTGAAAATTTTTTTTTAAAAAAATTTCCCTTGGGAAAGTTTTAAAGAAAATCATAAAATTTTGTTTTTTCCCCATAAATTTAATTTCTAAAAATTTTATTTAAAGTTTAATCAAAGTTTTAGCAAAAAAGGTTTGCGAAAACCCTAAACCGCTCAAAAACGTCGAAATAGAAAAAAATGTTTTTTAGCCATTTTTCGGCAATTTTCATGTATTTTGAAAATAATATAAATATTCTAAAAAATATTATTTTTATTTTTTTAAATGGGTTTTTAAAAAATAAAATAATAAAATATTCAAAAATGCTAAAAAACTTTTTTTGCTTTTTTGACGTTTTAAGGTTTTCAAGGTTTTCAAAAAATTTTTTAATAAAATTTTGAGAAACCCTAAAAGAAAATCTAAAATTTTCCCTTTTTTTCCCATAAATTTCAATTGCAGTAGAAATTCTATTTAAAAGTGTGATAATCTAAGTATTTTAGCTAAAAATGAGTTTTGCCAGAAAAGCACTCAAACCGCTCTAAAACGTCGAAATATGCAATAAAATACGATTTTAGCACATTTTCTGACTTTTAATGTTTCATGTATTTTGAAAATAATATGAAATATCATAAAAATATTGATTTTTATAGATTTTTAATGGGATTTTTAAAAATATGTAAATAATTAATAAATATTCAAAAATGCTATAAAACTTGATTTTATTGCATTTTTTGACGATTTAAGGCATTTTCAAGGATTTTCTGAAAAACTATATTTTTTAGATAAAATCCTAAAAGAAAATCATAAAATTTTGCTAACTTTTCCCATAAATTTCAATTGCAGTAGAAATTCTATTTAAAAGTTGAAATCTGTATTTTAGCTAAAAAATGAGTTTTGCAGAAAAGCACTCAAACCGCTCTAAAACGTCGAAATATGCAATAAAATACGATTTTAGCACATTTTTCTGAGCTTTTTAATGTTTCATGTATTTTTCGAAAATAATATGAAATATTCTATAAAAATATTGATTTTTATAGATTTTTAATGGGATTTTTTAAAAATATGTAAATAATTAATAAATATTCAAAAATGCTATAAAACTTGATTTTATTGCATTTTTTGACGATTTAAGGCATTTTCAAGGATTTTCTGAAAAACTATTTTTTAGATAAAATCCACCTATGAGTAAGCTTCCTAAAAGAAAATCATAAAATTTTGCTAACTTTTCCCATAAATTTCAATTGCAGTAGAAATTCTATTTAAAAGTTTGAAAATCTAAGTATTTTAGCTAAAAAATGAGTTTTGCCAGAAAAGCACTCAAACCGCTCTAAAACGTCGAAATATGCAATAAAATACGATTTTAGCACATTTTTCTGAGCTTTTAATGTTTCATGTATTTTGAAAATAATATGAAATATCTATAAAAATATTGATTTTTATAGATTTTTAATGGGATTTTTTAAAAATATGTAAATAATTAATAAATATTCAAAAATGCTATAAAACTTGATTTTATTGCATTTTTTGACGATTTAAGGCATTTTCAAGATTTTCTGAAAAACTATATTTTTTAGATAAAATCCACCTATGAGTAAGCTTCCAAAAAGAAAATCATAAAATTTTGCTAACTTTTCCCATAAATTTCAATTGCAGTAGAAATTCTATTTAAAAGTGTGATAATCTAAGTATTTTAGCTAAAAATGAGTTTTGCCAGAAAAGCACTCAAACCGCTCTAAAACGTCGAAATATGCAATAAATACGATTTTAGCACATTTTCTGAGCTTTTAATGTTTCATGTATTTTTCGAAAATAATATGAAATATTCTATAAAAATATTGATTTTTATAGATTTTTAATGGGATTTTTAAAAATATGTAAATAATTAATAAATATTCAAAAATGCTATAAAACTTGATTTTATTGCATTTTTGACGATTAAGGCATTTTCAAGGATTTTCTGAAAAACTATATTTTTAGATAAAATCCACCTATGAGTAAGCTTCTAAAAAAAATCATAAAATTTTGCTAACTTTTCCCATAAATTTCAATTGCAGTAGAAATTCTATTTAAAAGTTTGATAATCTAGTATTTTAGCTAAAAAATGAGTTTTAGAAAAGCACTCAAACCGCTCTAAAACGTCGAAATATGCAATAAAATACGATTTAGCACATTTTTCTGAGCTTTTAATGTTTCATGTATTTTGAAAATAATATGAAATATTCTATAAAATATTGATTTTTATAGATTTTTAATGGATTTTTAAAAATATGTAAATAATTAATAAATATTCAAAAATGCTATAAAACTTGATTTTATTGCATTTTTGACGATTTAAGGCATTTTCAAGGATTTTCGAAAACATATTTTTAGATAAAATCCACCTATGAGTAAGCTTCCTAAAAGAAAATCATAAAATTTTGCTACTTTTCCCATAAATTTCAATTGCAGTAGAAATTCTATTTAAAAGTTTGATAATCAAGTATTTTAGCTAAAAAATGAGTTTTGCCAGAAAAGCACTCAAACCGCTCTAAAACGTCGAAATATGCAATAAAATACGATTTAGCACATTTTTCTGAGCTTTTTAATGTTTCATGTATTTTTCGAAAATAATATGAAATATTCTATAATAATATTGATTTTTATAGATTTTTAATGGGATTTTTAAAAATATGTAAATAATTAATAAATATTCAAAAATGCTATAAAACTTGATTTTATTGCATTTTTTGACGATTTAAGGCATTTTCAAGGATTTTCTGAAAAACTATTTTTTAGATAAAATACCTATGAGTAAGCTTCCTAAAAGAAAATCATAAAATTTGCTTACTTTTCCCATAAATTTCAATTGCAGTAGAAATTCTATTTAAAAGTGTGATAATCTAAGTATTTTAGCTAAAAATGAGTTTTGCCAGAAAAGCACTCAAACCGCTCTAAAACGTCGAAATATGCAATAAAATACGATTTTAGCATATTTTTCTGAGCTTTTTAATGTTTCATGTATTTTTGAAAATAATATGAATATATAAAATATTGTTTTTATAGATTTTTAATGGGATTTTTAAAATATGTAAATAATTAATAAATATTCAAAATGCTATAAAACTTATTTTATTGCATTTTGACGATTAAGGCATTTTCAAGGATTTTCTGAAAAACTATTTTTTAGAAAAATACTATAGTAAGCTTCCTAAAGAAAATCATAAAATTTTGCTTACTTTTCCATAAATTTCAATTGAGTAAAATTTATTTAAAGTGAAATCTAATATTACTAAATGAGTTTTGCCAGAAAGCACTCAAACCGCTCTAAAACGTCGAATATGCAATAAATCGATTTTAGCACATTTTCTGAGCTTTTAATGTTTCATGTATTTTAAAATAATATGAAATATTCTATAAAAATATTGATTTTTAGATTTTAATGGATTTTTAAAAATATGTAAATAATTAATAAATATTCAAAATGCTATAAAACTTGATTTTATTGCATTTTTGACGATTTAAAGCATTTTCATGATTTTCTGAAAACTATTTTTTAGATAAAATCCACCTATGAGTAAGCTTCCTAAAAGAAAATCATAAATTTTGCTAACTTTTCCCATAAATTTCAATTGCAGTAGAAATTCTATTTAAAAGTTTGAAAATCTAGTATTTTAGCTAAAAATGAGTTTTGCCAGAAAAGCACTCAAACCGCTCTAAAACGTGAAATATGCAATAAAATACGATTTTAGCACATTTTCTGAGTTTTTAATGTTTCATGTATTTTTGAAAATAATATGAAATATTCTATAAAAATATTGATTTTTATAGATTTTTAATGGATTTTTAAAAATATGTAAATAATTAATAAATATTCAAAATGCTATAAAACTTGATTTTATTGCATTTTTCGACGATTTAAGGCATTTTCAAGGATTTTCTGAAAACTATTTTTTAGATAAAATCCACCTATGAGTAAGCTTCCTAAAAGAAAATCATAAAATTTTGCTAACTTTTCCCATAAATTTCAATTGCAGTAGAAATTCTATTTAAAAGTTGAAAATCTAGTATTTTAGCTAAAAATGAGTTTTGCCAGAAAAGCACTAAACCGCTCTAAAATCGAAATATGCATAAAATGACGATTTTAGCACATTTTTCTGAGCTTTTAA
Organism: Cherax destructor; assembly: GCA_009830355.1. NCBI lineage: Eukaryota > Metazoa > Arthropoda > Malacostraca > Decapoda > Parastacidae > Cherax > Cherax destructor. The sequence goes on along the minus strand of WNWK01042796.1, from coordinate 11,345 downwards.
TGTTTCATGTATTTTTGGAAAATAATATGAAATATTCTATAAAAATATTGATTTTTATAGATTTTTAATGGGATTTTTTAAAAATATGTAAATAATTAATATTCAAAAATGCTATAAAACTTGATTTTATTGCATTTTTTGACGATTTAAGGCATTTTCAAGGATTTTCTGAAAAACTATTTTTTTAGATAAAATCCACCTATGAGTAAGCTTCCTAAAAGAAAATCATAAAATTTTGCTAACTTTTCCCATAAATTTCAATTGCAGTAGAAATTCTATTTAAAAGTTTGAAAATCTAAGTATTTTAGCTCTAAAACGTCGAAATATGCAATAAAATACGATTTTAGCACATTTTTCTGAGCTTTTTAATGTTTCATGTATTTTTCGAAAATAATATGAAATATTCTATAAAAATATTGATTTTTATAGATTTTTAATGATTTTTAAAAATATGTAAATAATTAATAAATATTCAGAAATGCTATAAAACTTTATTTTATTGCATTTTTTGACGATTTAAGGCATTTTCAAGGATTTTCTGAAAAACTATTTTTTAGATAAAATCACCTATGAGTAAGCTTCCTAAAAGAAAATCATAAAATTTTGCTAACTTTTCCCATAAATTTCAATTGCAGTAGAAATTCTATTTAAAAGTTTGAAAATCTAGTATTTTAGCTAAAAATGAGTTTTGCAGAAAAGCACTCAAACCGCTCTAAAACGTCGAAATATGCAATAAAATACATTTTAGCACATTTTTCTGAGCTTTTTAATGTTTCATGTATTTTGAAAATAATATGAAATATTCTATAAAATATTGATTTTTATAGATTTTTAATGGATTTTTAAAAATATGTAAATAATTAATAAATATTCAAAATGCTATAAAACTTGATTTTATTGCATTTTTGACGATTTAAGGCATTTTCAAGGATTTTCTAAAACATATTTTTTTAGATAAAATCCACCTATGAGTAAGCTTCCTAAAAGAAAATCATAAAATTTTGCTTAACTTTTCCCATAAATTTCAATTGCAGTAGAAATTCTATTTAAAAGTTTGAAAATCTAAGTATTTTAGCTAAAAATGAGTTTTGCAGAAAAGCACTCAAACCGCTCTAAAACGTCGAAATATGCAATAAAATAGATTTAGCACATTTTTCTGAGCTTTTTAATGTTTCATGTATTTTTCGAAAATAATATGAAATATTCTAAAAATATTGATTTTTATAGATTTTTAATGGGATTTTTTAAAAATATGTAAATAATTATAATATTCAAAATGCTATAAAACTTATTTTATTGCATTTTTGACGATTTAAGGCATTTTCAAGGATTTTCTGAAAACTATTTTTTAGATAAAATCACCTATGAGTAAGCTTCCTAAAAGAAAATCATAAAATTTTGCTAACTTTTCCCATAAATTTCAATTGCAGTAGAAATTTATTTAAAAGTTTGAAAATCTAGTATTTTAGCTAAAAATGAGTTTTGCCAGAAAAGCACTCAAACCGCTCTAAAACGTCGAAATATGCAATAAAATACGATTTTAGCACATTTTTCTGAGCTTTTTAATGTTTCATGTATTTTTCGAAAATAATATGAAATATTCTAAAAATATTGATTTTTATAGATTTTTAATAGGATTTTTTAAAAATATGTAAATAATTATAAATATTCAAAAATGCTATAAAACGTTATTTTATTGCATTTTTGACGATTAAGGCATTTTCAAGGATTTTCTGAAAACTATTTTTTAGATAAAATATACCTATGAGTAAGCTTCCTAAAAGAAAATCATAAAATTTTGCTTACTTTTCCATAAATTTCAATTGCAGTAGAAATTCTATTTAAAAGTTTGATAATCTAGTATTTTAGCTAAAAATGAGTTTTGCCAGAAAAGCACTCAAACCGCTCTAAAACGTCGAAATATGCAATAAAATACGATTTTAGACATTTTTCTGACTTTTAATGTTTCATGTATTTTGAAAATAATATGAAATATTCTATAAAAATATTGATTTTATAGATTTTAATGGATTTTTAAAAATATGTAAATAATTAATAAATATTAAAATGCTATAAAACTTATTTTATTGCATTTTTGACGATTTAAGGCATTTTCAAGGATTTTCTGAAAACATATTTTTTAGATAAAATATACCTATAAGTAAGCTTCCTAAAAGAAAATCATAAAATTTTGCTTACTTTTCTCATAAATTTCAATTGCAGTAGAAATTTTATTTAAAAGTGTGATAATCTAAGTATTTTAGCTAAAATGAGTTTTGCCAGAAAAGCACTCAAACCGCTCTAAAACGTCGAAATATGCAATAAAATACGATTTTAGCACATTTTTCTGGGTTTTTTAATGTTTCATGTATTTTTGGAAAATAATATGAAATATTCTAAAAATATGATTTTATAGATTTTTAAAGGGATTTTTAAAAATATGTAAATAATTATAAATATTCAAAATGCTATAAAACTTGATTTTATTGCATTTTTGACGATTTAAGGCATTTTCAAGGATTTTCTGAAAACTATTTTTTAGATAAATATACTATGAGTAAGCTTCCTAAAAGAAAATCATAAAATTTTGCTAACTTTTCCCATAAATTTCAATTGCAGTAGAAATTCTATTTAAAAGTTGATAAATCTAAGTATTTTAGCTAAAAATGAGTTTTTATGCAAAATACATTTTAGACTTTTTCGACTTTTAATGTTTCATTATTTTTGAAAATAATATGAAATATTAAAATATTGATTTTTAAGATTTTATGATTTTAAAAATATGTAAATAATTTAATATTCAAAATGCTATAAAACTATTTTATTGCATTTTTGACGATTTAGCATTTTAATTTTCGAAAACTATTTTTGATAAAATATACCTGAGTAAGCTTCTAAAAGAAAATCATAAATTTTCTATTCCTAAATTTCAATTGCAGTAGAAATTTATTTAAAAGTGAAATCTAGTATTTTAGCTAAAAATGAGTTTTGCCAGAAAAGCACTCAAACCGCTTAAAACGTCGAAATATGCAATAAAATACGATTTAGACATTTTCTGAGCTTTTTAAGTTTCATGTATTTTTGAAAATATATGAAATATCTATAAAATATTGATTTTATAGATTTTTAATGATTTTTAAAAATATGTAAATAATTAATAATATTCAAAATGCTATAAAACTGATTTAGCATTTTGACATTTAAGGATTTTAAGGATTTTTGAAAACTATTTTTTAGATAAAATCACCATGAGTAAGCTTCCTAAAGAAAATCATAAAATTTTGCTTATTTTCCCATAAATTTCAATTGGTAGAAATTTATTTAAAGTGTGAAATCTAGTATTTTAGTAAAAATGAGTTTTGCAGAAAAGCACTCAAACGTTAAAACGTCGAAATATGCAATAAAATACGATTTTAGCACTTTTTCTGAGCTTTTAATGTTTCATGTATTTTTCGAAAATATATGAAATATTCTATAAAAATATTGATTTTTATAGATTTTAATGGGATTTTTAAAAATATGTAAATAATTATAAATATTCAAAATGCTATAAAACTTGATTTATTGCATTTTTGACGATTTAGTATTTTCAAGGATTTTCTGAAAACATATTTTTAGATAAAATATACCTAGAGTAAGTTCAAAAGAAAATCATAAATTTTGCTTAATTTTCCATAAATTCAATTCAAGAAATTTATTTAAAGTTGAAATCTAGATTTTAGCTAAAAATGAGTTTTGCAGAAAAGCACTCAAACCGCTTAAAACGTCGAAATATGCAATAAAATACATTTTAGCACATTTTTCGAGCTTTTAATGTTTCATGTATTTTTCGAAAATAATATGAAATATTCTATAAAATATTGATTTTATAGATTTTAATGATTTTAAAATATGTAAATAATTAATAATATTCAAAATGCTATAAAATGATTTATTGCATTTTGACGATTTAGATTTTCAAGATTTTCTGAAAACATTTTTTTAGATAAAATACCTATGAGTAAGCTTCCTAAAAGAAAATCATAAAATTTTGCTAACTTTTCCCATAAATTTCAATTGCAGTAGAAATTTATTTAAAAGTTTGAAAATCTAGTATTTTAGCTAAAATGAGTTTTGCAGAAAAGCACTCAAACCGCTCTAAAACGTCGAAATATGCAATAAAATACATTTTAGCACATTTTTCTGAGCTTTTAATGTTTCATGTATTTTGAAAATATGAAATATTCAAAAAATATTGATTTTATAGATTTTTAATGGATTTTTAAAATATGTAAATAATTATAATATTAAAATGCATAAAACTGATTTTATTGCATTTTTGACGATTTAGGCATTTTCAAGGATTTTCTGAAAAACTATTTTTTAATAAAATAACCTATGAGTAAGCTTCCTAAAAGAAAATCATAAAATTTTGCTAACTTTCCCATAAATTTCAATTCAGTAGAAATTTATTTAAAAGTTTGAAAATCTAGGTATTTTAGCTAAAAATGAGTTTTGCCAGAAAGCACTCAAACGTTAAACGTGAAATATGCAATAAAATACATTTTAGCACATTTTTCTGAGCTTTTTAATGTTTCATGTATTTTTGAAAATAATATGAAATATTCTATAAAATATTGATTTTTATAGATTTTTAATGGATTTTAAAAATATGTAAATAATTAAATATTCAAAATGCTATAAAACTTATTTTATTGCATTTTTGACGATTTAAGGCATTTTAAGGATTTTCTGAAAACTATTTTTTAGATAAAATACTATGAGTAAGCTTCCTAAAATAATATGAAATATTTAAATATTGATTTTAGATTTTTAAGATTTTAAAATATGTAAATAATAATAAATATTAAAATGCTATAAACTTGATTTTATTGCATTTGACGATTTAAGGATTTAAGGATTTAAATATTTTTTTATAAAACATATGAGTAACTTCCAAGAAAATCATAAAATTTCTAACTTTTCCCATAAATTTCAATTGCAGTAGAAATTTTTTAAAAGTTTGAAAATCTGTATTTTAGCTAAAAATAGTTTTGCCAGAAAGACTCAAACCGCTTAACTCAAATATGCAAAATACGATTTTACACATTTTCTGAGTTTTTAATTTCATTATTTTTCAAAATTATGAAATATCATAAAATATTGATTTTTATAGATTTTTAATGATTTAAAATAGTAAATAATTAATAATATTAAATGCTATAAAACTTGATTTATTGATTTGAGATTTAAGATTTTGATTTGAAAACTATTTTTAGATAAAATACCTAGAGTAGCTTCAAAAGAAAATCATAAAATTTACTTTTCCAAAATTTCAATTGCATAGAAATTATTTAAAAGTTTGAAATCTAGATTTAGCTAAAAATGAGTTTTGCAGAAAAGCACTCAAACTTAAACGTCGAATATGCATAAAATACGATTTGCATTTTCTGAGCTTTTTAATGTTTCATGTATTTTTGAAAATAATAGAAATATTCATAAAATATTGATTTTATAGATTTTAAGGGATTTTAAATATGTAAATAATTAAATATTAAAATGCTATAAACTTGATTTATTCATTTTTTGACGATTTAAGGCATTTTCAAGGATTTTTGAAAAACTATTTTTTAGATAAAATATACCTGAGTAAGCTTCCAAAGAAATCTAAAATTTTGTTAATTTTCCCATAAATTCAATTGCAGAAATTTATTTAAAAGTTGATAATCAAGTATTTTAGCTAAAATGAGTTTTGCAGAAAAGCACTAAACCGCTCTAAACGTCGAAATATGCAATAAAATACGATTTAGCACATTTTTCTGAGCTTTTAATGTTTCATGTATTTTGAAAATAATATGAAATATTCTATAAAAATTTGATTTTTATAGATTTTAATGGGATTTTTAAAAATATGTAAATAATTATAATATTCAAAAATGCTATAAAACTTGATTTTATTGCATTTTTTGACGATTTAAGGCATTTTCAAGGATTTTCTGAAAAACTATATTTTTTTAGATAAAATATACCTGAGTAAGCTTCCTAAAAGAAAATCATAAAATTTTGCTTAATTTTCCCATAAATTTCAATTGCAGTAGAAATTCTATTTAAAAGTGTGATAATCTAAGTATTTTAGCTAAAAAATGAGTTTTGCCAGAAAAGCACTCAAACCGCCCTAAAACGTCGAAAATATGCAATAAAATACGATTTTAGCACATTTTTCTGAGCTTTTTAATTTTTCATGTATTTTTGGAAAATAATATGAAATATTCTATAAAAATATTGATTTTTATAGATTTTTAATGGGATTTTTTTAAAATATGTAAATAATTAATAAATATTCAAAAATGCTATAAAACTTGATTTTATTGCATTTTTGACGATTTAAGGCATTTTCAAAAAAAAAAAAAAAAAAAAAAAAAAATATAAATTTTGCTAACTTTTCCCATAAATTTCAATTGAGTAGAAATTTATTTAAAAGTTTGAAAATCTAGGTATTTTAGCTAAAAATGAGTTTTGCCAGAAAAGCACTCAAACCGCTCTAAAACGTCGAAATATGCAATAAAATACGATTTTAGCACATTTTTCTGAGCTTTTAATGTTTCATGTATTTTTCGAAAATAATATGAAATATCTATAAAAATATTGATTTTTATAGATTTTTAATGGGATTTTTAAAAATATGTAAATAATTAATAATATTCAAAATGCTATAAAACTTGATTTTATTGCATTTTTGACGATTTAAGGATTTTCAAGATTTTCTGAAAACTATTTTTTGATAAACAACCTATGAGTAAGCTTCCTAAAAGAAAATCATAAAATTTTGCTAACTTTCCCATAAATTTCAATTGCAGTAGAAATTTATTTAAAAGTTTGAAAATCTAGTATTTTAGCTAAAAATGAGTTTTGCCAGAAAAGCACTCAAACCTCTAAAACGTCGAAATATGCAATAAAATACATTTTAGCACATTTTTTGAGTTTTAATGTTTCATGTATTTTCGAAAATAATATGAAATATTCTATAAAATATTGATTTTTATAGATTTTTAATGGGATTTTTAAAAATATGTAAATAATTAATAAATATTCAAAATGCTATAAAACTTGATTTTATTGCATTTTTGACGATTTAAGGCATTTTCAAGGATTTTCTGAAAACTATTTTTTTAGATAAAATATACCTATGAGTAAGCTTCCTAAAAGAAAATCATAAAATTTTGCTTACTTTTCCCATAAATTTCAATTGTAGAAATTCTATTTAAAAGTGTGATAATCTAAGTATTTTAGCTAAAAATGAGTTTTGCCAGAAAAGCACTCAAACTCTCTAAAACGTCGAAATATGCAATAAAATACGATTTTAGCACATTTTTCTGAGCTTTTTATGTTTCATGTATTTTTCGAAAATAATATGAAATATCTATAAAAATATTGATTTTATAGATTTTTAATGGGATTTTTAAAAATATGTAAATAATTAATAAATATTCAAAATGCTATAAAACTTGATTTTATTGCATTTTTGACGATTTAAGGCATTTTCAAGGATTTTCTGAAAACTATTTTTTTAGATAAAATCCACCTATGAGTAAGCTTCCTAAAAGAAAATCATAAAATTTTGCTAACTTTTCCCATAAATTTCAATTGCAGTAGAAATTCTATTTAAAAGTTTAAAAAAAAAAAAAAGGGGTTTTGCCAGAAAAGCACTCAAACCGTCTAAAACGTCGAAATATGCAATAAAATACGATTTTTTTGCCAACACTAACCTAAAAGAAATCAAAAATGATTAATTTTGAGCTTATTTTCATTTTGATTTAAGATTTTTATTTTTAAATATAATAATAATATTAATGCTATAACTTATTATTGATTGAATTAATTAAGTTTTCGAAAACTATTTAGAAAAATACCTATAAACTTCAAGAAAATCATAAAATTTCATTCATAATTTCAAGTGAATATTTGCAGTAAGCACTCAATTAACGTCAATATGCAAAAATACGATTTTGAATTTCTGTTTATGTTCATGTTTTTATTTTATAGATTTTAATGTTTTTAAAATATGTAATAATTAAATATAATGTATAACTTATTTTATTGCATTTGATAAGGATTTTAAATTTTCTAAATATTTTTAGATAAAATACCTAGTGCTTCCAAAATCTAAATTTGTATTTCCATAATTCAATTCAGAGAATTTTAAAAGTGATTATTTAGCTAAAATGAGTTTCCAAAGCACTCAAACGCTCTAAACGTCGAATATGCAAAAAATAGATTGCACATTTTGATTTATGTTTCATATTTGAAAATATGAAATTTAAAATATTTTTAAGATTTAATGGATTTAAATATGTAAATAATAAATATTCAAACTATAACTGATTTTATGCATTTTGACGATTAAGGATTCAAATTTTCTAAAAACTATATTTTTAATAATACAGATAATTTAAAAAAATCTAAAATTTTAATTTTCCCATAAATTTCAATTGCAGTAGAAATTCTTTTAAAGTGTATAATCAAGTATTAGCTAAAATGAGTTTTGCCAGAAAAGCACTCAAACCCTCTAAAACGTCAAATATGCAATAAAATACGATTTAGCACATTTTTCTGACTTTTAATGTTTCATGTATTTTGAATAATATGAAATATTCTAAATAATATTGATTTTTATAGATTTTTAATGGATTTTAAAAATATGTAAATAATTTATAATATTCAAAATGCTATAAAACTTATTTTATTGCATTTTGAGATTTAGGATTTTCAAGGATTTTCTGTTTTGCCAAAGTCAAACCTCTAAAGTAAATGCAATAAAATACGATCTTTTTCTGAGCTTTAATGTTTCATGTTGATTTTTAAATAGATTTAATTTAATATTTAATATTTATTATTTAAAAGGCATTAAGGATTTTTGCATTTTAGATAAATATATGATTTCTAAAACTAATTTTTATTATATTAAGAATTTTAAGTGATTTTATTTTTAGAAATATTTAAAAAACTAAACTCTAAAATCGAAAACATAAAGTTAACATTTTTCTACTTATGTTTTGATTTGAAAATATATGAAATATTTAAAAAATATTAATTTATAGATTTTAATGGGATTTTAAAAATATGTAAATAATATAATATTAAAATGCTATAAAACTTGATTTATTGCATTTTAGATTAAGATTTTCAAGATTTTTAAACACTATTTAGTAAAATACCTAGAGAATCCTAAAAATATCTAAATTTTCTTATTTTCCCATAAATTTATTAGTAAAATTTATTTAGTATAATTAAGTTTTCAAAATGAGTTTCCGAAAGCTAACCAAAATCGATATGCAATAAATACATTTTCATATTTTTTGACTTTTAATTTTATGTATTTTAAATAATAATATTTAAATATTATTTAATTTATGATTTAAAATATTAATAATTATAATTTAAATTTAATTTTTTATCATTTTAGATTAATTTTAAGATTCTAAACATATTTTTGATAAAATCCCCATAAATTCTAAGAAAATCATAAATTGTATTTTCCCATAATTTTTGCAGAAATTCAAAGTAAATCATATGCAAAAATAGTTTTGCCAAAAAGCTAAACTCTAAAATGAAATATCAATAAATAATTTAAATTTTTATTATTTTAATTTAAATAATATAAATATCTATAAAATTGATTTTATGATTTTTGGGATTTAAATTTAAATAATTAATAAATATTTGTATAAAATATTATTACTTTTAAAATTTAAATTTTCTAATTTTAAATTATGATATTTAAAGAAAATCTAATTTCTTATTTTCCAAAATCAATGCTAAATTTATTAATAAATAATTTTAGCAAAATGAGTTTTAAACATAATTAAAAGTGAAATATCAATAAAATAGATTTAATTTTTGTTTATTATGTATTTAATATAAAATTATAAAATATTGATTTTATAGATTTTTAAGGATTTAAAAATAATATAATAATATTATAAATATTACATTTCATAAATTTAGTTTTTAAAATATATTAAATATTATTTATTTAATTTCTATTATTTGGATCAAAAGATAATGTTCAAAAAATAAATTTTTAATTAATTAGTATTTCAAAAAATTTAAAAAATATTTTTAAATAAATATTTAAAATTAAATTTTATTTTAAAATTTCTGATTTTAATTTAATTTTAAATTTATAATTTATTAATTTTTTTTAAAATCTTAATAATTAAAATTTAAAATTTTATTTTTCAATTTAATTTGATTTTTAAAATTTTTAATAAAATTAAATGTTAAGAAAATCTAAAATTCTTTCCAAAATTAATGAAAATTTTTAAGTTTAAATTATATTTTGAAAATTTAAAATAATTTAAATAATATAAAAATAATTTTAAATTTTTTAATATTCAAAATCTATAAAATTTTTATGATTTTTAATTTTAAGATTTTAAAATTTAAAAATAATTTATAAAATATTATAATTTTTGAGTTAATTTTTTTAATTTAAATCTAATTTAATTCATATATGATTTAAATAAATTTTCAAAATAAAGTTAAATCATTATAAATTTTTTTAAAAAATTTTCAAATAAATCAATTTAAAATAATTTTAAAAAATTTTTTTTTTATTTTTTGAAAATTTTAAATATTTAAAATTAAAATTTTAAAAATTTTTAAAATTTTTTATAAAATTTTAAAAATTAAAATTTTTAAATTTTAAATTATTTTAATATTTTTAAACATTTTTTTAGAAAAAAATTTAAATTTCCTAAATTTTAATTTTAATTCCCATTTAATTGAAATCTAATTTAAAAGTTAAATAGTTTTTAGTTAAAAATAATTTTGCCAGAAAATCAAATCAACAAATTAAATTGCAATAAAGATTTTAGCAATTTTTCTGATTTTTAATGTTTCATTTTTTAAAATAATTAAATTTTTTAAAATTTTTTTTATATTTTTAAATATTTAAAATTTAAAATATAAAAATTAAAATGTTAAAACTATTTTTTGCATTTTTTACTTTAAGTTTTAAATTTTTAAATATTTTTAAAATAAAATATATAGAATTCAAAAAAATTAAATTTTTTATTTTCCCATAAATTTCAATTGCTAAAATTCTATTTAAAATTTAAAATATTTTAAAAAATAGTTTTGCCAGAAAAGCACTCAAACCTCTAAAACGTCAAATATGCAATAAAATACGATTTAGCACATTTTCAGATTTTAATGTTTCATGTATTTTGAAAATAATATGAAATATTTAATTAAATTTTTTTAAATTTTTAAGGATTTTTAAAAATATGTAAATAATTAATAAATTTTAAAAATGCTATAAAACTTGATTTTATTGCATTTTTGACAATTAAGGTTTTAAGTTT
>WNWK01042795.1:0-15819 GCA_009830355.1 Cherax destructor | reverse complement strand
TCTCCACTGTCTCCCATTTACTCTACCATGCCTCTACAACTGCCTCTACCACTGCCTCTAACACTGCCTCTACCACTCCCTTTACTACTGCCTCTACCACTGCCTCTACCACTGCCTCTACCCGGACTCTGCCACTGTCTCTACCCTTCCTCTCCCATTGCCTCTACCACTGCCTCTACCACTGCCTCTACCACTGTCTCTACCACTGCCTCTACTACTGCCTCTACCACTGCCTCTACCACTGCCTCTACCACTGGCTCTACCCTGCCTCTACCACTGCCTCTACTACTGCCTCTACCACTGCCTCTACCACTTCCTCTACCCTGCCTCTACCATTGCCTCTACCACTGCCTCTACCCTGCCTCTTCCACTGCCTCTACCACAGCCTCTACCACTGCCTTTACCACTGTCTCTACCACTGCCTCTTCCCTGCCTCTAACACTGCCTCTACCACTGCCTCTACCCTGCCTCTACCACTGCCTCTACCACTGCCTTTACCCTGCTTCTACCACTGCCTCTAAATACCTCTACCACTGCCTCTACCACTGCCTCTACCACTGCCTCTACCCTTCCTCTACCACTGCCTCTACCCGTCCTCTACCACTGCCTCTACCACTGCCTCTACCACTACCTCTACCACTGCCTTTATCCTGCCTCTACCACTGCCTCTACCCTGCCTCTACCACTGCCTCTACCACTGCCTCTACCGCTGCCTCTACCACTGCCACAGGAACTCTCTTCCTCAGAGGAAATTTTAGATTACAGCCATGAAAATCAATTTGACAACTAGTAATCATTTTTTTTCTGTACACACGATACATTTCACTCCTACACGTGTTGACAGCAGCTGTCAGCATTCATTATGCACTTGTAGTTGCAAATGTTCTTGCACACTGAAGGTAATTAATGAGTAGTTAAAGATTTAAAGATGATTTACGAATGTAGTGGCTGAGAGTTGGGTGTGATGTTGACACAATGACCCTGTGACCTACTGGTGTGTGTGTGTGTGTGTGTGTGTGTGTGTGTGTGTGTGTGTGTGTGTGTGTGTGTGTGTGTGTGTGTGTGTGTGTGTGTGTGTGTGTGTGGAAGGAGGGTATTAGGGAGAGAAGCAGGGAGCAGGAAACGAGAGAGGTAAAGATGGAGGACTGGAGGTGGGAGAGAAGCAGGGAGAAGAGAGGAGATAGGGAGGGAGAGAGGAAAGAAGGCAGGGAGGAAGGAAGGAAGGAGCAGAGACAAGGGTGAAACGTCCACAGATATCCTGATATCGTTTCCCACACCTCCTGCCATCGTTTCCCACACCTCCTGCCATCGTTTCCCACACACTTCCTGATATTATTTCCCCCACTTCCTACCATTATTTCCCACACACTTCTTGCCAACATTTCCCACACCCTTCCTGCCAACATTTCCCACACCCTTCCTGCCAACATTTCCCACACCCTTCCTGCCAACATTTCCCACACCCTTCCTGCCAACATTTCCACACCCTTCCTGCCAACATTTCCACACCTTCCTGCCAACATTTCCACACACTTCTTGCCAACATTTCCTACACCCTTGCTGCCAACATTTCCACACCCTTCCTGCCAACATTTCCCACACCCTTCCTGCCAACATTTCCCACACCATTCCTGCCAACATTTCCCACACACTTCCTGCCAACATTTCCCACACACTTCTTGCCAACATTTCCTACACCCTTGCTGCCAACATTTCCCACACCCTTCCTGCCAACATTTCCCACACCCTTCCTGCCAACATTTCCCACACCCTTCCTGCCAACATTTCCCACACACTTCCTGCCAACATTTCCCACACTGTTCCTGCCAACATTTCCACACCCTTCCTGCCAACATTTCACACCCTTCCTGCCAACATTTCCCACACCCTTCCTGCCAACATTTCCCACACCCTTCCTGCCAACATTTCCCACACCCTTCCTGCCAACATTTCCCACACACTTCCTGCCAACATTTCCCACACACTTCTTGCCAACATTTCCTACACCCTTGCTGCCAACATTTCCCACACCCTTCCTGCCAACATTTCCCACACCCTTCCTGCCAACATTTCCCACACCCTTCCTGCCAACATTTCCCACACACTTCCTGCCAACATTTCCCACACCGTTCCTGCCAACATTTCCCACACCCTTCCTGCCAACATTTCCCACACCCTTCCTGCCAACATTTCCCACACACTTCCTGCCAACATTTCCCACACACTTCTTTCCAATATTTCCCACACCCTTCCTGCCAACATTTCACACACCCTTCCTGCCAACATTTCCCACACTCTTCCTGCCAACATTTCTCACACCCTTCCTGCCAACATTTCCCACACACTTCTTGCCAACATTTCCAACATACTTCCTGCCAACATTTCCCACACACTTCCTGCCAACATTTCCCACACTTCCTGCTAACATTTCCCACACTCTTCCTGCCAACATTTCCCACACCCTTCCGGCCAACATTTCCCACACACTTCTTGTCAAATTTCCACACCCTTCTTGCCAACATTTCCCACACACTTCTTGTCAACATTTCCCACACTCTTCTTGCCAACATTTCCCACACACTTCGTGCAAACATTTCCCACACACTTCCTGCCAACATTTCCCACACACTTCCTGCCAACATTTCCCACACACTTCCTGCCAACATTTCCCACACACTTCCTGCCAACATTTCCCACACTTCCTGCCAACATTTCTCTCAACATTCCATGTAAACACATATATAACCTTCTAAATTTTCCTGGTAGTAATGAGTTGCAGCTCCTGGTCCGACACTGTGATGTGTCAGAGTCCACAATAATACATGATAGTTCTTAATCTAGACAGTAGAAAGTTCTGCTCAGCCTCGGTGTGCACTTCCAAGTACTCTGTGCATCGTGTACTCTCATGTACTCATGTACCCTCAGCTCAGGTATCAGTGCTCTGGTCTCCCTTGTACTTCATCACATTATGGTACAAGTATTGTACTGAGTGTGGGCTACGTACTGGCGCTACTTACTCGGTGTGGTAGTGTCTCTAACGAGTCTTTGTCCGGGTTATTGTTACTCTGTGTGCTGGCTTAGCCTGTGTCTGGGTTACTGAGTGACACTCTGACCTCTGACCACTTTTCTTGATTCTGTGACTCTGTTCCAAACCGGTTTTTTCCCTATCATTTACCTTCAAAACTATACGTTTACTTGGGTTAAATTCCATTAACTCTTGACGTATCTATTCATTAAAGTTTATCCAAGTCTTCCTTCATCCTTCTTTCATTCTGTGTTGTTTGTATAATTATTACTTAAATATATAGGAGTTAATTCCTTAAATCAGACCGTTTCTATTACACCAGGAACAGTATGGGCCACAACACTGGTTCCTACGGGACACCGCTAGCAACACTCTTACATCCTTATCCTTTATCCCTTGTCGTGTCTAAACTCTTACATCCTCATACTTCATCTCTTGCCATCCGTTTCTTTAACATTTTCCACTCATTCTTTCATTCTAATATCGCTTGCTTCTCTTAGCTTCTAAGTCAACGAGGCACCGTATTCAAAGCCTTCTTACAGTGCAGGAATACGCAGCTCACCCTTCCCTCTCTCTCTCTCCTGCCAGGCAACACAAGCAAGATGTGACCTTCCATTTGCAAATTCACTGCTGATTTTCAGTGAATAATTTGACACCTTAAAGATGTTTAGAAAGTGTCCTCTTAAGTTCTCCAGGACCTTGATGGTCACACTCGTCAGGGACACTTAGTTCAGGGCTTTATGAAGGTCGCCTTATTGAATATTGGTAGGAAATTATTTGTTTACCAGTCATCATGCACGTAGCTTATAATTAATGTGTGTGTGTGTGCGTGTGTGTGCATGTGTGCGTGTGTGTGCGTGTGTGTGTCTGTGTGTGTGTGTGTGTGCGTGTGTGTGTGCGTGTGCGTGTGCTCCGTGGTAACAACTACCCACGTGGTGCTGTGCTGGTTGTGTTGAGGTCGGTGTAAAAATACACACAATGGGCGTGCTACAATGTGATGAGGTGGGCCAGTTCAGGGGCATCATGGGGTGTGGCCAATGAAGTCAGGTGTGCAATAGGTGTAGCTAGGGTGTGGCAAAGGGGTGCATCATAGCAGTTGGAAGGAGCGTCACACATCTCCTTCACGTCCCTCCTCCCTCCTCACGCAGAGGAAGAAGAGTGGGAGGAGGAGGAGAAAGAAGACGAAGATAAAAAGAGAGACGTCGGGGAGTTAATATGGCGGGTCCACGATGCTTCCTGCTGAAGATCACGAATATTTTTTGCCTCTGGACCGGGAGGCGATGGGTCCACCGGTCCGGTGAAGGGAGAGGCGGAAGGGATGTCCCGGTACGCACAGACACTTCCTACACATACACACACACACACGGCCAGGGATGCGTGTGCTAGGATGCGTCCGCTCCAAGAAGGAAACACTAGGAGTTCAGACCTGTTAAAACACACACAGGACCTCCGTCCAACGCCCTCCTGCGGGTCGCCTCTGCCCCGCCGCCTCTCCCTCGCATGTGGCTCCGGCTGCCCCTTCGTTGTGTCTGTGTCTCACAGGAGGGGTCGTCACAGAGACTCTCACAGAGAAATGAGAGCGCGTGTCCTCCCCTCCCCGACGCCGCCGCCCGACTAACCGGGATTCGTTCCACTTCCCCCCTGGAATGGGTTCCAGCCGACGGTTGTCACTTGTTCTATTTCATATCGCTGGGGAGTTGCCATGACCTGATTTTATGCATTTGTACCTAAGGGGAGAGTAAAGGGGAGTGAGTAAGCGCCGGGGGGCCGTTAAGGGGTGTTATCTCCTCGGATTAAGCGATGTATAATGTCCACAATTTCGTTAAGAATAGTCTGAGTCCCTAATGGCACCTATTATTTCAAGACACAAACTATAACAATGATCACAGTACCTCTGTCCTCGCCTCTTATCAGTGATAAGTTGAACTGAATATCAGAGCATTCCAAAGGCTAATGTATTCCAACGATGAACATAATATAACGAAACTCAGAGGTGCGTTTAAACGCAAGGAAATCTATGATGTTCTCCCCGGATAGTGTAGTGTGTAGGGGAGTGAGGGAGGTAGGGGAGTGAGGGAGGTAGAGTGAGGGAGGTAGAGGAGTGAGGGAGGTAAGGGAGTGAGGGAGGTAGAGGAGTGAGGGAGGTAGAGGAGTGAGGGAGGTAGAGGAGTGAGGGAGGTAGGGGAGTGAGGGAGGTAGAGGAGTGAGGGAGGTAGGGAAGTGAGGGAGGTAGGGAGTGAGGGAGGGAGGGGAGTGAGGGAGGTAGAGGAGTGAGGGAGGTAGAGGAGTGAGGGAGGTAGGGAGTGAGGGAGGTAGGGAGTGAGGGAGGTAGAGGAGTGAGCGAGGTAGGGGAATGAGGGAGGTAGGGGAGTGAGGAGGTAGATGAGTGAGGGAGGTAGGGAAGTGAGGGAGGTAGGGAAGTGAGGGAGGGAAAGAGAGAGGGAGAGGGCATAATAACCTACTTGAATTTCCAGGTAGTTATCTCTAGCTCCTGGTCCCACATTGTAACTGACGAGCGTCTGTGTTCTCTCAAGTCTTTTAAGTTCTCTGTTCTTTTTCAGTTTATTCCTCTCCTCAAGTACCGTGAGACCAGGTGATGGACAGGGCCCCGGGGGCGCTGACCCCCGGAACACCTCCAGGTATACTCTTACTGCAACTTATAGAAATGTTACTGGTGTTCCTGCGGCTCCTCTCAGTGCTTTCTCTTGTTTATTTTCTCATCCGTGATAATAGATCTTCCGGTTACTTCTGCAGCTCACTAAATAACCTCTTGTGGTACAGTTAAAAGCATTATGTCAGTGTAGGAACACCGAGCTCACTTGTCTTTCCTCTCTCACTCCTCTTAAACTGCTGTGTTTACCTTTAGGGTCTTCCGGGGGTCAGCGCCCCCGCAGCCGGGTCCACGACTCCTCGCGGTGGATCAGGGCCTGATCAACCAGGCTGATGCTACTGGCCGCATGCAATCCAACGTACTAGCCCGGCTAGTCAGGTACTGAATTTAGGTTTCTGTTAAATTTGTAACGAACGAATCCACGTTGATCTTCTATAAGAATTTTAACGTTTTAAATGCATTCAATAAGCCTCTTATCATTTTTCCAGCAATTTGCATTTTACACTCGTTAATTTTCGGCGTTGGTGGAACTTGAGGTTTTTGGCAAGAATCAGAGTGCCTAGGAGTATAGAGCCTAGTAATAGAAAACCTAGGAGAGTAGTGTGGCTTGGAGTAGAGTGCCTCTTCTCTGGGAGGAGTGCCACTCTCTCCACAAGATGCTTATCTGACCAAGAAAGAACTCTACTTCCTCTCCGGCATAAATAGTGGGGATATTTCTCATTTCGTCTAAATTTGCTCACACTCCTGGACGAATACATGGAACGCTTCTGGCCATGGTTTGAAGTATATGAAAAAAATGGAATCTGACTAGCTTTACTTGCTCTATGATTATGATATATGTAAATTCAGAGTGAATTGGCCAAGACAACAGCAAGTTGGTACCGACAGTGTAAATTTATTTTAAGAAACGGAATGTTTGAAGCACTGGATGAACATAGGTTCAAATCCTTTGTAAAAAACAAGAGAACACTGATTAATAAAAGTAGCTGACATCTCTCTTGTTGACATCTACAAATGCTGGTATTGTTTGCTGCCTTCCAGTAGTTTCTTACTTCCATACTCAGTAATGACTCGTTGAGCATCTGTAGTAATGACTCGTTGAACATCTGTAGTAATGACTCGTTGAACATCTGTAGTAATGACTCGTTGAACATCTGTAGTAATGACTCGTTGAGCATCTGTACTAATGACATGTTGAACACCAGTAGTAATGGCTCGTTAAACATAGCCGTGTTTGGTCTGTGATGTCTTCTATATGTTGTCGTGGTTGTCACTCGTCTATAAGTACTCTGTGGCTGCGTCTGAGTTCATTGATATCTCCAGGGCTGGTCACGGACGGAACCTGGGGGGCGTTGACCACCGGAACACCCTCCAGGTATACTCCAGGTATATCCCAGGTATACTCCAGGTATACTCCAGGTTTCGTCCCTGTCACTTCCTGTGAAATTTTATCTTTCTTTCTTCAAGGGATCACTTGCATCTCTAATGTCATGTTTTTCTGAGTTAGTTCTAAACTAGGCTGGTTCAGTCTTTGCCTCGGTTTCTATGTCAATTTCAGATTTTCTAAGATTTTATTCTCACCTGATGGAATTTTATGTACACAGATGGTTTTCCCAGAGTGTGTACGTCTGTCTATGGGAGTGTGGCCACCTCTGGCCACCTCTGACCATTTCTAGCCACCTAACACCAACGTACGCCCACTTCAACCCTTCCTGGCCATACCTGGCCCTCCCTGGCCACCTAACACCAACGTACGCCCACTTCAACCCTTCCTGGCCACACCTGGCCCTCCCTGGCCACCCATGGCCACCTCCCCCATCATCATTTACTCACCGTGTGGCGTTTAATTTCCGTGCTCCTCCTTGGAACCCTCCCCCTCAGCCTCATCTCTGGTCTCCCCTCTCCCACAACCCTTACTTCCCCTCACCCTCAACCCAGGCTTCCCCTCACCCCATTTTTTCATGTGTACACACCCCTCACTCTATCTTCTAACGCATGACAAATCTATATCAAATTTCTTCCAGTGTTAATCTAAAGCTTGAAAAAAAAATTTCTTGCAATGATAACTTCAAAGAAATTGACGAAATCTGGACAGAAAAATATAAATCCTCGTTTATCAGCAGAGTCGAAGACCCGGATAGTTCAAGAACCCCAATGAAAATAAGTCACTTTTTCTGAATTTTTTGGGGGGTTATTGTAGGTAATCCACATATTTGTTACTATGCAAAACAACCACGGGGGGAGTTGAATGATAGTTCTAGGCCTTTCGTGTTGCAATCAACATCATCAGGAGCTTGCAATGTTCCAGAAAAGAGGAGGAGGTCCAAGGAGATACAATCACAGGAAGCGCCTTTACTGGAGTCGTATGTTATTATGTATGATAATTTGTGTAATTGTATTTACGTGTACCTTAATAAACTTAACTTGAAGTACAATCTGCTGTCTTACAAGCTACATGTGTGGTTTTTAGGTAAATACTGAAGATTTTTGGAAAAGGAGAGTGTGGTAGCGCTGTCGGTACTCGAAGTCGGTGCTTGTTATGCTTTGTTTATGTTAGAAATGTCAAATATATCATGTAAATTGTCCATTCAAGTCAGTGTATAGATCAGCACTGTAAGTCAGTGGTCACTGTTGTGGTGGTCCACTACAGTGACACACCACTGGACCATCACTGGTAAGTCAGTGGTCACTGTCATGGTCCACCAGTGTCCCCAGACAGTCAGTTGTCGCAACGTCAAATCTCGTCTCCTTACGACAAAAATTCACTCCATGTCATCCACCTTAATTACCCAAAAAAAATATTAGCACGAACATCCAGGGTTCGTTGGCGAATTATTTCAGATTCACAAACATTCCCGCTGCTCTGAACACAATAAAAGAAATCCATCTTCAAAGAACAGAGAAATGGCAAAAAAAAAATATTATATTGACCTCAAACAAGAGAGTGAGTTGGGTTGCGCGATGCATGTCACAGTAGACATAGAGCAGGAAGATCTAAACCTGTCAAAATACTCGAGGTGTTCAATGAATACATTGATGTAACCTCTTACTATAGTCAGAGATACACTTAGTGTTGTCCCTGTTCACCTAGCAGTAAGTAGGTACCTGGGTGTTAGCTACCTTACACCTGCTGTCCCTGTTGACCTTAGCAGTAAAATAGGTACCTGGGTGTTAGCCAACTGATGTGGGTCGCATCCTGGGGACACAATAGACCCAATTTGCGGGAAATGCTCTGCATTTATGCCCCCCCAAACACAATAGCCCTAGTAACGACCATCAAAGAGGAGGGGCCAAGAGCTGTGAATCGACCCCTGTAACCACAAATAAGTGAGTACACACACACACACACAGTTTTAACACGAGATTTGATAAAGCTCATGGAGCAGGGAGAGACAGGTCCTAGTAGCAATCAGTGAAGAGGCGGGGCCAGGAGCTATGACTCGACCCTGCAACCACAAATAGGTGAGTACACACACACACACACACACACACACACACACACATAGGCAGAAAGATGAGAGTTCAGCTTTGGTAGAGTAAAAAAGTATGATTGAATGTACATCGTGAGTTGGTGGAGAGTGGCAACTGTGTGGGAGAGGAAGGTGTAGTAAATGTAATGGGAGGGAGGGAGGAGAGGGAGAGGAGAGAGAGAGAGAGAGAGAGAGAGAGAGAGAGAGAGAGAGAGAGAGAGAGGCGTGGAAGAGAGGGAGGAGTATCACACTCCAGTAGGAAATCAAATCAAAATTTATTTCTAGTAATATTACAAGGTGGTGTGTACTTATAGTATTAATACATTTTATGAAGTAGATATTACAAGATGGCCAATAATATGCCTAGGTATGCCTAGGCTTTTCAGGCAGTCTTATGATAGGTCTTACTCAATAGCGACACAATGATTATACAGATAGTAAGGTTAGGTAATTGTAGTGATTAACTAGGTTTACAATATTGAGGTACTGGAATTTAAACATTTAAGAATTTAACAATTAGTTTATATATTAATGGTAAAGGTGATGTATTGGCATAATACAGTTTCTGTATTGGAGTGTCTTAGGCAAACTTATGACTAACTTAAGAATTATGAAGCAACAGTTGTATTAGAATTTTGGTTAGTCATGTGCAAATTAAGGGGCCTACAAAGGCCTACAAAGCACTACTGTATACCTGGAGGGTGTTCGGTGGGGGGGTCAACGCCCCCGTGGCCCGGTCCATGACCAGGCCTGGTGGTGAATCAGGGCCTGATCAACCAGACTGTTACTGCTGGTCGCACGTAAGAGCTGATACAACATGAACTAATCAACTACGGTCATATTTATTAGATTTATTTTAGGAACTTTTGCATTTTCGGATAATTTTTTAGTGATGTGACTTGTATATGACAGTGACACAACGTGACCACCTTCCAGCACTGTGACCCAACCTCCCACAGCACTGTACCCAACCCCCACAGCACTGGGACCCAACTCTCCCACAGCACTGTGACCCTCTCCCACAGCACATGACTCCCTTCCCACAGCACTGTGACATCTCCCACAGCACATGACCAACTCTTCCCACAGCACTGTGACCCAACTCTCCCCACAGCACTATGACCCAACTTTCCCCACAGCACTATGACCCAACTCTTCCCACAGCACTGTGACCCAACTCTCCCCACAGCACTATGACCCAACTCTTCCCACAGCACTATGACCCAACTTTTCCCACAGCACTAGAAGCTGGGAGTGTGAGAAAGGAGTTGGGTCACTGTTGGTGCTGTGGGTTGAATTGGGTCACAGTTGTTCAGAGAAGAGTTCTGTCACAGTTGCAGTGGGAAGATAGTTCGGTCTCAGTTGCTGTGGGGAGATAGTTGGGTCTCAGTTGCTGTGAAAAGATAGTTGGGTCTCAGTTGTTGTGGGGAGATAGTTGGGTCTCAGTTGCTGTGGGAACATAGTTGGGTCTCAGTTGCTGTGGGAACATAGTTGGGTCTCAGTTGCTGTGGAAAGATAGTTGGGTCTCAGTTGCTGTGGGGAGATACTTGGGTCTCAGTTGCTGTGAGAAGATAGTTGGGTCTCAGTTGATGTGGGAACATAGTTGGGTCTCAGTTGCTGTGGGAACATAGTTGGGTCTCAGTTGCTGTGGGAACATAGTTGGGTCTCAGTTGATGTGGGAAGATAGTTGGGTCTCAGTTGCTGTGGGAAGATAGTTGGTTCTCAGTTGCTGTGGGAAGATAGTTGGGTCTCAGTTGATGTGGGAACATAGTTGGGTCTCAGTTGCTGTGGGAGATAGTTGGGTCTCAGTTGCTGTGGGAAGATAGTTGGGTCACATTTGCTGTGGGAAAATAGTTGGGTCACATTTGCTGTGGGAAAATAGTTGGGTCACAGTTGTTGTGGGAAGATAGTTGGGTCACATTGCTGTGGGAAGATAGTTGGGTCACATTTGCTGTGGGAAGATAGTTGGGTCACAGTTGCTGTGGGAAGATAGTTGGGTCACAGTTGCTGTGGGAAGATAGTTGGGTCTCAGTTGCTGTGGGAAGATGTTGGTCTCAGTTGCTGTGGAAGATAGTTGTGTCACAGTTGTTGTGGGAAGATAGTTGGGTCACAGTTGCTGTGGGAAGATAGATGGGTCACAGTTGCTGTGAGAAGATGGGTCAAAGTTGCTGTAGGAAGATAGTTGGGTCACAGTTGCTGTGGGAAGATAGTTGGGTCACAGTTGCTGTGGGAAGATAGTTGGGTCACAGTTGCTGTGGGAAGATAGTTGGGTCACAGTTGCTGTGGGAAGATAGTTGGGTCACAGTTGCTGTGGGAAGATAGTTGGGTCACAGTTGTTGTGGGAAGATAGTTGGGTCACAGTTGCTGTGGGAAGATAGTTGGGTCACAGTTGCTGTGGCATGATAGTTGGGTCACAGTTGCTAAGGGAAGATAGTTGTGTCACAGTTGCTGTGGGAAGATAGTTGGGTCACAGTTGCTGTAGGAAGATAGTTGGGTCAAGTTGTGTGGAAGATAGTTGGGTCACAGTTGCTGTGGGAAGATAGTTGGGTCACAGTTGCTGTGGGAAGATAGTTGGGTCACAGTTGCTGTGGGAAGATAGTTGTGTCACAGTTGCTGTGGGAAGATAGTTGTGTCACAGTTGCTGTGGGAAGATAGTTGGGTCACAGTTGCTGTGGGAAGATAGTTGTGTCACAGTTGCTGTGGAGAGATAGTTGGGTCACAGTTGCTGTGGGAAGATAGTTGGGTCACAGTTGCTGTGGAAGATAGTTGGTCACAGTTGCTGTGGGAAGATAGTTGGGTCACAGTTGCTGTGGAAGATAGTTGCACAGTTGCTGGGAAGATAGTTGGTCACAGTTGCTGTGGGAAGATAGTTGGGTCACAGTTGCTGTGGGAAGATAGTTGGGTCACAGTTGCTGTGGAAGATAGTTGGTCACAGTTGCTGTGGGAAGATAGTTGTGTCACAGTTGCTGTGGGAAGATAGTTGTGTCACAGTTGCTGTGGAAGATAGTTGGTCACAGTTGCTGGAAGATAGTTGGTCACATTGCTGTGGAAGATAGTTGGTCACAGTTGCTGTGGGAAGATAGTTGGGTCACAGTTGCTGTGGGAAGATAGTTGTGTCACAGTTGCTGTGGGAGATAGTTGGGTCACAGTTGCTGTGGAAGATAGTTGTGTCACTTTTGCTAGGATAAGATAGTTGGGTCACAGTTGCTGAGGGAAGATAGTTGTGTCACAGTTGCTGTGGGAAGATAGTTGTGTCACAGTTGCTGTGGGAAGATAGTTGGGTCACAGTTGCTGTGGGAAGATGTGTATGTTGCTGTGAGATAGGTCACAGTTGCTGTGGGAAGATAGTTGTGTCACTTTTGCTAGGATAAGATAGTTGGGTCACAGTTGCTGAGGGAAGA
Organism: Cherax destructor; assembly: GCA_009830355.1. Lineage (NCBI taxonomy): Eukaryota > Metazoa > Arthropoda > Malacostraca > Decapoda > Parastacidae > Cherax > Cherax destructor. The sequence continues at coordinate 3,312 of WNWK01042795.1, read as the reverse complement.
TAGTTGTGTCACAGTTGCTGTGGGAAGATAGTTGTGTCACAGTTGCTGTGGGAGGATAGTTGGGTCATAGTTAGGAAATTAATGGTGCTTGGGATCAATTTCATTATCCTCCGGTATGTTTCCCAACACATTATGTTCACTATAATACGGAGACCAGAGCTGAGCAGCGTAATATAAACCAGGCTTTACCGAAGAGACAAAGTTGACGACTAACCTGAGAACTTCTATTTACATTTCTTGATATGAAGCCAAAAGTCTTACTGGCTTTATTGTCAGTCTGTATATCCTCAGTTATTAATAATTTCCCATAAATACTTCAATTTATCCATCAAAACTCATAAGCATCAAGGTAGAATGAACAATAATGTACATATTGAACATGTACTATGTAACAGAGAGTAACCTCAAAAATTATTATAATAAAAAAAGCAGCACTAAACCCACTAGTCATACAACGCTGAATTAATACAAAAGATAAGTATATATTGTGTTTGGAAACCATGCTGGCAGTCACTTGGTAATGTTAGGACTGTGTTTGTGGGGTTAAATTATTATTATTATTATTATAATCAAGGGGAAAGTGCTAAACTTGTGGGGTTAAAACTATATTTATGTAATCTAATATTGTCAATTTCAGAACCATCTTGCTATGGCTCAAATCCTCTCACCAAGTTGTTTGTAGTCGTAGTCATTTTTATAACCATTTGTATTGTCACTTATTATTATTCACCGATTATTATAATAAAAAAGAAGCACTATTTTGATTCTGTGGACTCCTTGATCCAGAGATTTATCCTGTCCTTGGATCAAGAGTGCATGACTCCCATTCCTCTTAGTCACGGTGTCTAGTTATATCTGACCCTCGTGGGTTTAGTGCTTACCCTTGATTAATAAATATTACGATTTCTAGAGTCATTACTTTCATAGTTATAATTGCTTTAAAAATTTATTATTTATGGGAAGCCGAAAACATTAGCTACGTTAAAACTTACAGATATCTTGGTGTAGATGTACCCTTTACCAAATCTACTATACCACAACTAAATAAAAAATGCAAAGATAGACTAAATGCTCTTAAAGCTGTTGCTGGATACAACCCCAACTATGGTGCTAATGTGAGAATCGCGAGAATGATGTACATAGCCTATATTAGGTCCTTAATTGATTATGCTGCTCCCATGTTGATATTAGCTCGAGAAAGTTCTCTCCGACCCTTGGAGTTAATGCAAAATGAAGCTCTCAGAATTATTCTTGGCTGTCCCAAATCTACAAAGGTTCTTAATATGAGGAAGGAGCTTGGTATTACTAGTATCAGTGATAGGATTATTGAGATTAACACTGTACTTGGTATTAGATTGTTAAGAAATGAACCAGACACTGTCACAATGAATCTTACTAAATGTCTAGAAGTAAATACTCACAGATCTAAATGGATTGTGAAAACATGCAATTACATTAAGTTTTACAACCTGCATGAATTGTATCACTGTAGGCAACAAGAGCATTTCACCCCTCCATGGAAGATGTGTTCATTTAATATCACATACCTGCAAGTCCCTCCCAAGAAGCTCATTGCTAGTAATCCCTTCCTTAAATCACTTGTTAAAGCAACTGCTCAAGAAGAAATTTATCGCCTAGCTGGTAGTAATAAGTTATCTCAAGTTATATACACTGATGGATCTAAACAGGAGTCTTCTGGCAGGGCTGCATCTGCTCTGGTTGCCACCTCCCTAGTTAAGAACAATAATAATTTTTTTGAACTAGGCATAAGAATTAACAACTGGGCGTCTACACTGCAAACTGAATTGTTTGCAATCCTTATGGCACTAAAGCTAACTTATGACACTGAGCTTGACTCTATCATTATTACTGATTCTATGTCATCATTGAAGGCTCTTGACTCCTATAATGACTCTAACAGCATGCTCATTGGAGAAGCCAGGTATAGATACTCAAAAATCCGGGACAAAGGAATTAAAGTACATTTGCTATGGATTCCGTACACATTGGATTACTCCTTCATGATAAAGTTGATATGTTAGCCAAGAAGAGCACCCATAAGGAGAATGTAGAATATAACTTTGGTATATCTGTGTCTAGCATTAAGAATAATATTAGAGAGAAATAAATAATGAAAATGATAGCTATATGAATGCAGTTAGAAGCCTGAGTAGATCTATAACCCACTATGATAACATGAATGTAGATAAGTATGTTTATGGAGCAACTTGCAATGTGAACAGACTGACTGATGTTGTAGTGGCCAGGCTTCGGCTTGGTTACAAGTACTTCTGGCAGTTTGGGAGATACACAGATGATGATCAAACTAAATGCAAATTATGTGATCAGGCATATGGTCACTGTCTTGAACACTATGTGCTGAATTGTCCACTTATTGAGGAATATAGAGATAGACAGTATAATAACCTATGTGACATGTCAAGATATCTTATTATTGAAGGTAGTATAACACTTATTATAAGCAAATTTCCTAAATTTGCTTGTAACAGATAAGTGAACTGTAGATATAAATCCAAATTAATTTCCATGAACGTGCCTATCTGTGCTCATGATAATGCGAGCACAGATGGGCATGTTTGTGGAGCAACTTGCAATGTGAACAGACTGACTGATGTTGTAGTGGCCAGGCTTAGACTTGGCTACAGGTACTTCTGACAGTTTGGGAGACAGATGATGATCAAACTAAATGCAAATTATGTGATCAGGCATATGGTCACTGTCGTGAACACTATGTGCTTAATTGTGCACTTATTGAGGAATATAGAGATAGACAATATAATAACCTATGTGACATGTCAAGATATCTTATTCATGAAATAAGATACCTGCTTGTAACAGATAATTGAAATGTAGATATAAACCCAAATGTACAATTGTTAACCCCTTTGGGGCCTAGTGCCTAGGCCTTTTGTGTATCCATATGCTCTTGCGCTACCGTCCACAGGATGGATATGGGGTGCACAATAAACTAGCCACTTCGGTGGCAAAATCTAAATCTAAACCCATAGGTGTTATTTAGTGCCTGGGAAATAGGAGGTAATCAGGTTTGAATCTGGAGCCCTTGATGAGAAGTCATACAGTGCCAGGGGAAATGTATGGTACTTTGGTTTGATCCGAGGATTTGGAGGCTTGATATGTCATTATCATAGTCTCAAAAAAGCACTAAACCCATGCAGGTTATACAGCATTATTTTTCTCATTATTAGAGCACAAAACCCATAGGGTTATACGTATAGCACTTTGGGGAAAGGAAGGCAATAGATTTGATCCCAGGGGTTATTATTATTATAA